>CARXXK010001294.1:0-38120 GCA_949089665.1 Macrosiphum euphorbiae | reverse complement strand
AGCAAAAAAATATTAATAATTGACGAAACGGGACGGGATTTCCACGATACTGTTGTCCGGAAATAGGTTATAGGTTAATATTTCTACGGTATGGAATATTATGTAATACTACCAGCTGATCCCGTGCATTTCGTTGCCCGTTAAATTTATTAATTTTATATGACTCAAACTTTTCCGTCACCCTGAATAAAAATCCTGTTTCGCAGCAATACATTATCAGGTAGGCAATCTACCTGTGGTAGATCCCGAGCTGTTTGTACGTAAGTGTATGATTTAACTCTAAAGTATCAAAGTTATACCAAGTTTGTCATTTTTACTTAATTCCACTTACGGCAGATGAATATAATCAATTTATACAAAATCCTATCCTAACCTAACCTACTAATATCCGATGAATAAAATAATAATAATAATAACAAACATGCCCGATTAACCAAAAGCAAAAAATATATTATACACCGGTGGATTTTCCTAACATTTTCTTTCATAAAAACCTTCTCCGTGAAATCTTTCGTTTGAAAAAAAATCAGAAAGATCTGATAAGTAGTTCCATGTGCAGGGATTTTCATTTCACATTTTTATAGTTGGATATTATATTATAATTTAAATTAAAAAAGTAAAGCAAATAGTTTTTATTATTATTATTATTAATAAATAACAAACTCAGACATTCTCATCAGAAAAGACGAAAACACAAAAATCATTCGAATAAAGTCAGGTAAAGGTCTTCTGTCATTATAATTTTTGTAATCATTAAATACTTAATACACATATCTTAAATGTATACTACATACATATTTATATATACTTAATATTTTTATACAATGATTTTTTTAATGCATATTTTTATTTCTTTAAATTTTACCTAAAACATTAGTTGTTAGACCTTCATTGGAAACTATATATATATTTATATATATATACGTTATAGTCTATATAAACGTTTGTTGAAAATTTCAAGTATCTTAAACTTTTTCTTTTTTGAGTAAACAATAGGTACAGCCAAATAAATCAATAGATTTGGTCAAAACTAGTTTTGCGTTAATATTTCCGTTTATCTCTAATTTTTTTCCGAAACGTTTGGAAACTAAAACAAATTTTCTATTTTTACCTCACAAAAGTACCAACTAGATTTACTTTTCTTTTAGTTAAATTACTGAAGTCGAAAATCTAAGAATTATATCGACTAGATATCGTGTATACAGACAAAAAAAAAATAAACAAATAAACAAATAACAAATACACATCATTGTAAAATCAATACATTCATCACTCACGAATACAAAACACAAATCATTATAGTAAAATTACCATATTCTTCGCCCCTCTAAGAATCTAATATATTATATTATATTTTAGTTTTAAATAATGAACATTTGGAAAAAAAACGTCAACACGTAGATGTGGGAGATGTGTTGGATTATTTAAAATTTAACCTTTATCCGGGAAATATTTCTACTAAAAATGAGAAATCAAACTTTAGAAAACAATGTAAGCCTTTTAAAATAGAAAATGGACAGTTATTTTATAAAAAGACACATGCACGTGTTATTAGTAGTGCAGATGAACAACTTAGTATTATAAAAATGATACATTGTGGTTCACACTATTCAATTGAAGCCTCCGCTTTGTCAGCCCATAGACGTCGTGACACCACCCAACGTTTGATTAAACAAAGTTACGTAATGAATAAAAACTAATTATAGTATTAGTATTCTTGCATACCAACAAGTTTTAGAGTTTTATACATGGCCTAATGTACCTGAACTGTGGCACTAGATTTATTTTTTCTAATATTATTAGTGTCAATATTAGTTTTGAAGGTAGCATTTTGACTTTTTGATAGTATATAATTATTCTAACATTTATTTTATTTAGATATTTTTGGTACCATATTATGTCTGACGATATCAGTGATTATATAATGCGATGTCATTCTTGCCAAAGAGTGAATAAAACTTCACTGAAAGTGGTTCCTGAATTGAAATCTGTTTAAATTCCAAAACAGGTAGGTACTTATGTGTTATGTTGGAAAATGTATAAAAAAACGAATGAATGTATAAAAATGTATGAAAAACGTAAAACAATAAAATTTACTTTATTTTTCTTGGGACAGTACGGAATTTACCATGGTTAAAAAAAATGAAAATAAATACATACAATTTTTTTTTATAGATATTTAAAGTTAAAATGTTGAGGAAATTGGATATTTCAAGAAAAATTATCCATTTTTAGCTATTTTATTGTAAATCTTAAACATTTGGAATCGTTTTCTATTACGTATATTGTTATTAAAATTTACTATATGTCTTTTGTCTATGTACAAAATTAAATTTAAAATTTTTTTTTATACATTATTAGGGCTAGGGACTTCATGCCATAAAAAAACCTTAAAATATGAATACATTTATGTCCTAAAGAATCTCTTCTTTAGATTGAATAAAATACATTTAGCCATTTAGGTTTAGGTAATAATAGGTATATTATTATTATTATTGGGCAGGCGAGTTGCGTTATCTCAGCGAACTGAGTATAGTCTGTGTGAATGCCGGGAAAAAAAAATGTCCCCATTAATAAAATCATATAAAACATAATTGTACATTTGTTAATTATATCAATTGTAAATTTGTATACATAATATTTAATATTTAAAAGTTACCAGCTATAGGTATATTTTACTAACGTTTATTTCGTAAATTACCCGGATAATATGATTATATTTTATAATATTATACACTGCACATTTTTGAAACTTACACATAACATATATTTTGTTTTATTTTTTTATTGATCGTGAAGCTCTGCAACCATGGCCATTAGCTATTTGTTTTTTGTTTGTAGGAGTCGAAATTGTAGGTTAGAACACACGTGTGTTTGTTTTGGCAGAATTTTTGATTTGAGCACCCGTAGGTATCTGCCATGCCTAGGTGGGGGAGGCCGGCACTCGTTCTCCGGGCACCGTGACTTGCCCAAAGAAAAATGCCACCCATGGTTGAGATATCGAACCGGCGTCGGCGTTCGTCGCAACCGACGCCTTAGTTCGCTGGGCCACTCCGTCCACCATTAAACATTTATTTGGCACTTATTTTATTATTTCCAGTGGTTATAAATGAAAATTGCATTAAACACATATTAATCATATTATGCATAAATCCAACTTTTGACTTACTCTAACTTGGTCAGTTTTGAAAATAGAAAAAAACATTTTATACAATAAATGTTTAAAAAAAAAATACTCTACTCGAATCTGCATTAGAAAACTGGGGTTGCCATTTAAAAAAAAGTAAATTGTATTGCGCTTGCGTGTACCGAGTGAGCTAAAAATTTGAAACTGGTCTGAAAATATGTATTTAAGTGCTCCTTATCACCTCCCGAAAACTCAATTTCAATACAAAATCACCCATCTGAGATATTCAGTGGTACTTAATATCGTGATCACACTGTATATGAACTTACAATGCCACATCTGCTGAAACATAGTCCCAATTGCAGTTGTAACTAAGTAAATAATGATTTAAAACTTATAAAACTTATACCAAAACTAAAGTAGATTGAACCCTATCGACTGATAATAAAATTAGCAAAAAAATATTAATAATTGACGAAACGGGACGGGATTTCCACGATACTGTTGTCCGGAAATAGGTTATAGGTTAATATTTCTACGGTATGGAATATTATGTAATACTACCAGCTGATCCCGTGCATTTCGTTGCCCGTTAAATTTATTAATTTTATATGACTCAAACTTTTCCGTCACCCTGAATAAAAATCCTGTTTCGCAGCAATACATTATCAGGTAGGCAATCTACCTGTGGTAGATCCCGAGCTGTTTGTACGTAAGTGTATGATTTAACTCTAAAGTATCAAAGTTATACCAAGTTTGTCATTTTTACTTAATTCCACTTACGGCAGATGAATATAATCAATTTATACAAAATCCTATCCTAACCTAACCTACTAATATCCGATGAATAAAATAATAATAATAATAACAAACATGCCCGATTAACCAAAAGCAAAAAATATATTATACACCGGTGGATTTTCCTAACATTTTCTTTCATAAAAACCTTCTCCGTGAAATCTTTCGTTTGAAAAAAAATCAGAAAGATCTGATAAGTAGTTCCATGTGCAGGGATTTTCATTTCACATTTTTATAGTTGGATATTATATTATAATTTAAATTAAAAAAGTAAAGCAAATAGTTTTTATTATTATTATTATTAATAAATAACAAACTCAGACATTCTCATCAGAAAAGACGAAAACACAAAAATCATTCGAATAAAGTCAGGTAAAGGTCTTCTGTCATTATAATTTTTGTAATCATTAAATACTTAATACACATATCTTAAATGTATACTACATACATATTTATATATACTTAATATTTTTATACAATGATTTTTTTAATGCATATTTTTATTTCTTTAAATTTTACCTAAAACATTAGTTGTTAGACCTTCATTGGAAACTATATATATATTTATATATATATACGTTATAGTCTATATAAACGTTTGTTGAAAATTTCAAGTATCTTAAACTTTTTCTTTTTTGAGTAAACAATAGGTACAGCCAAATAAATCAATAGATTTGGTCAAAACTAGTTTTGCGTTAATATTTCCGTTTATCTCTAATTTTTTTCCGAAACGTTTGGAAACTAAAACAAATTTTCTATTTTTACCTCACAAAAGTACCAACTAGATTTACTTTTCTTTTAGTTAAATTACTGAAGTCGAAAATCTAAGAATTATATCGACTAGATATCGTGTATACAGACAAAAAAAAAATAAACAAATAAACAAATAACAAATACACATCATTGTAAAATCAATACATTCATCACTCACGAATACAAAACACAAATCATTATAGTAAAATTACCATATTCTTCGCCCCTCTAAGAATCTAATATATTATATTATATTTTAGTTTTAAATAATGAACATTTGGAAAAAAAACGTCAACACGTAGATGTGGGAGATGTGTTGGATTATTTAAAATTTAACCTTTATCCGGGAAATATTTCTACTAAAAATGAGAAATCAAACTTTAGAAAACAATGTAAGCCTTTTAAAATAGAAAATGGACAGTTATTTTATAAAAAGACACATGCACGTGTTATTAGTAGTGCAGATGAACAACTTAGTATTATAAAAATGATACATTGTGGTTCACACTATTCAATTGAAGCCTCCGCTTTGTCAGCCCATAGACGTCGTGACACCACCCAACGTTTGATTAAACAAAGTTACGTAATGAATAAAAACTAATTATAGTATTAGTATTCTTGCATACCAACAAGTTTTAGAGTTTTATACATGGCCTAATGTACCTGAACTGTGGCACTAGATTTATTTTTTCTAATATTATTAGTGTCAATATTAGTTTTGAAGGTAGCATTTTGACTTTTTGATAGTATATAATTATTCTAACATTTATTTTATTTAGATATTTTTGGTACCATATTATGTCTGACGATATCAGTGATTATATAATGCGATGTCATTCTTGCCAAAGAGTGAATAAAACTTCACTGAAAGTGGTTCCTGAATTGAAATCTGTTTAAATTCCAAAACAGGTAGGTACTTATGTGTTATGTTGGAAAATGTATAAAAAAACGAATGAATGTATAAAAATGTATGAAAAACGTAAAACAATAAAATTTACTTTATTTTTCTTGGGACAGTACGGAATTTACCATGGTTAAAAAAATGAAAATAAATACATACAATTTTTTTTTTATAGATATTTAAAGTTAAAATGTTGAGGAAATTGGATATTTCAAGAAAAATTATCCATTTTTAGCTATTTTATTGTAAATCTTAAACATTTGGAATCGTTTTCTATTACGTATATTGTTATTAAAATTTACTATATGTCTTTTGTCTATGTACAAAATTAAATTTAAAATTTTTTTTTATACATTATTAGGGCTAGGGACTTCATGCCATAAAAAAACCTTAAAATATGAATACATTTATGTCCTAAAGAATCTCTTCTTTAGATTGAATAAAATACATTTAGCCATTTAGGTTTAGGTAATAATAGGTATATTATTATTATTATTGGGCAGGCGAGTTGCGTTATCTCAGCGAACTGAGTATAGTCTGTGTGAATGCCGGGAAAAAAAAATGTCCCCATTAATAAAATCATATAAAACATAATTGTACATTTGTTAATTATATCAATTGTAAATTTGTATACATAATATTTAATATTTAAAAGTTACCAGCTATAGGTATATTTTACTAACGTTTATTTCGTAAATTACCCGGATAATATGATTATATTTTATAATATTATACACTGCACATTTTTGAAACTTACACATAACATATATTTTGTTTTATTTTTTTATTGATCGTGAAGCTCTGCAACCATGGCCATTAGCTATTTGTTTTTTGTTTGTAGGAGTCGAAATTGTAGGTTAGAACACACGTGTGTTTGTTTTGGCAGAATTTTTGATTTGAGCACCCGTAGGTATCTGCCATGCCTAGGTGGGGGAGGCCGGCACTCGTTCTCCGGGCACCGTGACTTGCCCAAAGAAAAATGCCACCCATGGTTGAGATATCGAACCGGCGTCGGCGTTCGTCGCAACCGACGCCTTAGTTCGCTGGGCCACTCCGTCCACCATTAAACATTTATTTGGCACTTATTTTATTATTTCCAGTGGTTATAAATGAAAATTGCATTAAACACATATTAATCATATTATGCATAAATCCAACTTTTGACTTACTCTAACTTGGTCAGTTTTGAAAATAGAAAAAAACATTTTATACAATAAATGTTTAAAAAAAAAATACTCTACTCGAATCTGCATTAGAAAACTGGGGTTGCCATTTAAAAAAAAGTAAATTGTATTGCGCTTGCGTGTACCGAGTGAGCTAAAAATTTGAAACTGGTCTGAAAATATGTATTTAAGTGCT
Organism: Macrosiphum euphorbiae; assembly: GCA_949089665.1. Classification (NCBI taxonomy): domain Eukaryota; kingdom Metazoa; phylum Arthropoda; class Insecta; order Hemiptera; family Aphididae; genus Macrosiphum; species Macrosiphum euphorbiae. The sequence continues at coordinate 31,182 of CARXXK010001294.1, read as the reverse complement.
CCTTATCACCTCCCGAAAACTCAATTTCAATACAAAATCACCCATCTGAGATATTCAGTGGTACTTAATATCGTGATCACACTGTATATGAACTTACAATGCCACATCTGCTGAAACATAGTCCCAATTGCAGTTGTAACTAAGTAAATAATGATTTAAAACTTATAAAACTTATACCAAAACTAAAGTAGATTGAACCCTATCGACTGATAATAAAATTAGCAAAAAAATATTAATAATTGACGAAACGGGACGGGATTTCCACGATACTGTTGTCCGGAAATAGGTTATAGGTTAATATTTCTACGGTATGGAATATTATGTAATACTACCAGCTGATCCCGTGCATTTCGTTGCCCGTTAAATTTATTAATTTTATATGACTCAAACTTTTCCGTCACCCTGAATAAAAATCCTGTTTCGCAGCAATACATTATCAGGTAGGCAATCTACCTGTGGTAGATCCCGAGCTGTTTGTACGTAAGTGTATGATTTAACTCTAAAGTATCAAAGTTATACCAAGTTTGTCATTTTTACTTAATTCCACTTACGGCAGATGAATATAATCAATTTATACAAAATCCTATCCTAACCTAACCTACTAATATCCGATGAATAAAATAATAATAATAATAACAAACATGCCCGATTAACCAAAAGCAAAAAATATATTATACACCGGTGGATTTTCCTAACATTTTCTTTCATAAAAACCTTCTCCGTGAAATCTTTCGTTTGAAAAAAAATCAGAAAGATCTGATAAGTAGTTCCATGTGCAGGGATTTTCATTTCACATTTTTATAGTTGGATATTATATTATAATTTAAATTAAAAAAGTAAAGCAAATAGTTTTTATTATTATTATTATTAATAAATAACAAACTCAGACATTCTCATCAGAAAAGACGAAAACACAAAAATCATTCGAATAAAGTCAGGTAAAGGTCTTCTGTCATTATAATTTTTGTAATCATTAAATACTTAATACACATATCTTAAATGTATACTACATACATATTTATATATACTTTATATTTTTATACAATGATTTTTTTAATGCATATTTTTATTTCTTTAAATTTTACCTAAAACATTAGTTGTTAGACCTTCATTGGAAACTATATATATATTTATATATATATACGTTATAGTCTATATAAACGTTTGTTGAAAATTTCAAGTATCTTAAACTTTTTCTTTTTTGAGTAAACAATAGGTACAGCCAAATAAATCAATAGATTTGGTCAAAACTAGTTTTGCGTTAATATTTCCGTTTATCTCTAATTTTTTTCCGAAACGTTTGGAAACTAAAACAAATTTTCTATTTTTACCTCACAAAAGTACCAACTAGATTTACTTTTCTTTTAGTTAAATTACTGAAGTCGAAAATCTAAGAATTATATCGACTAGATATCGTGTATACAGACAAAAAAAAATAAACAAATAAACAAATAACAAATACACATCATTGTAAAATCAATACATTCATCACTCACGAATACAAAACACAAATCATTATAGTAAAATTACCATATTCTTCGCCCCTCTAAGAATCTAATATATTATATTATATTTTAGTTTTAAATAATGAACATTTGGAAAAAAAACGTCAACACGTAGATGTGGGAGATGTGTTGGATTATTTAAAATTTAACCTTTATCCGGGAAATATTTCTACTAAAAATGAGAAATCAAACTTTAGAAAACAATGTAAGCCTTTTAAAATAGAAAATGGACAGTTATTTTATAAAAAGACACATGCACGTGTTATTAGTAGTGCAGATGAACAACTTAGTATTATAAAAATGATACATTGTGGTTCACACTATTCAATTGAAGCCTCCGCTTTGTCAGCCCATAGACGTCGTGACACCACCCAACGTTTGATTAAACAAAGTTACGTAATGAATAAAAACTAATTATAGTATTAGTATTCTTGCATACCAACAAGTTTTAGAGTTTTATACATGGCCTAATGTACCTGAACTGTGGCACTAGATTTATTTTTTCTAATATTATTAGTGTCAATATTAGTTTTGAAGGTAGCATTTTGACTTTTTGATAGTATATAATTATTCTAACATTTATTTTATTTAGATATTTTTGGTACCATATTATGTCTGACGATATCAGTGATTATATAATGCGATGTCATTCTTGCCAAAGAGTGAATAAAACTTCACTGAAAGTGGTTCCTGAATTGAAATCTGTTTAAATTCCAAAACAGGTAGGTACTTATGTGTTATGTTGGAAAATGTATAAAAAAACGAATGAATGTATAAAAATGTATGAAAAACGTAAAACAATAAAATTTACTTTATTTTTCTTGGGACAGTACGGAATTTACCATGGTTAAAAAAAATGAAAATAAATACATACAATTTTTTTTTTATAGATATTTAAAGTTAAAATGTTGAGGAAATTGGATATTTCAAGAAAAATTATCCATTTTTAGCTATTTTATTGTAAATCTTAAACATTTGGAATCGTTTTCTATTACGTATATTGTTATTAAAATTTACTATATGTCTTTTGTCTATGTACAAAATTAAATTTAAAATTTTTTTTTATACATTATTAGGGCTAGGGACTTCATGCCATAAAAAAACCTTAAAATATGAATACATTTATGTCCTAAAGAATCTCTTCTTTAGATTGAATAAAATACATTTAGCCATTTAGGTTTAGGTAATAATAGGTATATTATTATTATTGGGCAGGCGAGTTGCGTTATCTCAGCGAACTGAGTATAGTCTGTGTGAATGCCGGGAAAAAAAAATGTCCCCATTAATAAAATCATATAAAACATAATTGTACATTTGTTAATTATATCAATTGTAAATTTGTATACATAATATTTAATATTTAAAAGTTACCAGCTATAGGTATATTTTACTAACGTTTATTTCGTAAATTACCCGGATAATATGATTATATTTTATAATATTATACACTGCACATTTTTGAAACTTACACATAACATATATTTTGTTTTATTTTTTTATTGATCGTGAAGCTCTGCAACCATGGCCATTAGCTATTTGTTTTTTGTTTGTAGGAGTCGAAATTGTAGGTTAGAACACACGTGTGTTTGTTTTGGCAGAATTTTTGATTTGAGCACCCGTAGGTATCTGCCATGCCTAGGTGGGGGAGGCCGGCACTCGTTCTCCGGGCACCGTGACTTGCCCAAAGAAAAATGCCACCCATGGTTGAGATATCGAACCGGCGTCGGCGTTCGTCGCAACCGACGCCTTAGTCCGCTGGGCCACTCCGTCCACCATTAAACATTTATTTGGCACTTATTTTATTATTTCCAGTGGTTATAAATGAAAATTGCATTAAACACATATTAATCATATTATGCATAAATCCAACTTTTGACTTACTCTAACTTGGTCAGTTTTGAAAATAGAAAAAAACATTTTATACAATAAATGTTTAAAAAAAAAATACTCTACTCGAATCTGCATTAGAAAACTGGGGTTGCCATTTAAAAAAAAGTAAATTGTATTGCGCTTGCGTGTACCGAGTGAGCTAAAAATTTGAAACTGGTCTGAAAATATGTATTTAAGTGCTCCTTATCACCTCCCGAAAACTCAATTTCAATACAAAATCACCCATCTGAGATATTCAGTGGTACTTAATATCGTGATCACACTGTATATGAACTTACAATGCCACATCTGCTGAAACATAGTCCCAATTGCAGTTGTAACTAAGTAAATAATGATTTAAAACTTATAAAACTTATACCAAAACTAAAGTAGATTGAACCCTATCGACTGATAATAAAATTAGCAAAAAAATATTAATAATTGACGAAACGGGACGGGATTTCCACGATACTGTTGTCCGGAAATAGGTTATAGGTTAATATTTCTACGGTATGGAATATTATGTAATACTACCAGCTGATCCCGTGCATTTCGTTGCCCGTTAAATTTATTAATTTTATATGACTCAAACTTTTCCGTCACCCTGAATAAAAATCCTGTTTCGCAGCAATACATTATCAGGTAGGCAATCTACCTGTGGTAGATCCCGAGCTGTTTGTACGTAAGTGTATGATTTAACTCTAAAGTATCAAAGTTATACCAAGTTTGTCATTTTTACTTAATTCCACTTACGGCAGATGAATATAATCAATTTATACAAAATCCTATCCTAACCTAACCTACTAATATCCGATGAATAAAATAATAATAATAATAACAAACATGCCCGATTAACCAAAAGCAAAAAATATATTATACACCGGTGGATTTTCCTAACATTTTCTTTCATAAAAACCTTCTCCGTGAAATCTTTCGTTTGAAAAAAAATCAGAAAGATCTGATAAGTAGTTCCATGTGCAGGGATTTTCATTTCACATTTTTATAGTTGGATATTATATTATAATTTAAATTAAAAAAGTAAAGCAAATAGTTTTTATTATTATTATTATTAATAAATAACAAACTCAGACATTCTCATCAGAAAAGACGAAAACACAAAAATCATTCGAATAAAGTCAGGTAAAGGTCTTCTGTCATTATAATTTTTGTAATCATTAAATACTTAATACACATATCTTAAATGTATACTACATACATATTTATATATACTTTATATTTTTATACAATGATTTTTTTAATGCATATTTTTATTTCTTTAAATTTTACCTAAAACATTAGTTGTTAGACCTTCATTGGAAACTATATATATATTTATATATATATACGTTATAGTCTATATAAACGTTTGTTGAAAATTTCAAGTATCTTAAACTTTTTCTTTTTTGAGTAAACAATAGGTACAGCCAAATAAATCAATAGATTTGGTCAAAACTAGTTTTGCGTTAATATTTCCGTTTATCTCTAATTTTTTTCCGAAACGTTTGGAAACTAAAACAAATTTTCTATTTTTACCTCACAAAAGTACCAACTAGATTTACTTTTCTTTTAGTTAAATTACTGAAGTCGAAAATCTAAGAATTATATCGACTAGATATCGTGTATACAGACAAAAAAAAAATAAACAAATAAACAAATAACAAATACACATCATTGTAAAATCAATACATTCATCACTCACGAATACAAAACACAAATCATTATAGTAAAATTACCATATTCTTCGCCCCTCTAAGAATCTAATATATTATATTATATTTTAGTTTTAAATAATGAACATTTGGAAAAAAAACGTCAACACGTAGATGTGGGAGATGTGTTGGATTATTTAAAATTTAACCTTTATCCGGGAAATATTTCTACTAAAAATGAGAAATCAAACTTTAGAAAACAATGTAAGCCTTTTAAAATAGAAAATGGACAGTTATTTTATAAAAAGACACATGCACGTGTTATTAGTAGTGCAGATGAACAACTTAGTATTATAAAAATGATACATTGTGGTTCACACTATTCAATTGAAGCCTCCGCTTTGTCAGCCCATAGACGTCGTGACACCACCCAACGTTTGATTAAACAAAGTTACGTAATGAATAAAAACTAATTATAGTATTAGTATTCTTGCATACCAACAAGTTTTAGAGTTTTATACATGGCCTAATGTACCTGAACTGTGGCACTAGATTTATTTTTTCTAATATTATTAGTGTCAATATTAGTTTTGAAGGTAGCATTTTGACTTTTTGATAGTATATAATTATTCTAACATTTATTTTATTTAGATATTTTTGGTACCATATTATGTCTGACGATATCAGTGATTATATAATGCGATGTCATTCTTGCCAAAGAGTGAATAAAACTTCACTGAAAGTGGTTCCTGAATTGAAATCTGTTTAAATTCCAAAACAGGTAGGTACTTATGTGTTATGTTGGAAAATGTATAAAAAAACGAATGAATGTATAAAAATGTATGAAAAACGTAAAACAATAAAATTTACTTTATTTTTCTTGGGACAGTACGGAATTTACCATGGTTAAAAAAAATGAAAATAAATACATACAATTTTTTTTTTATAGATATTTAAAGTTAAAATGTTGAGGAAATTGGATATTTCAAGAAAAATTATCCATTTTTAGCTATTTTATTGTAAATCTTAAACATTTGGAATCGTTTTCTATTACGTATATTGTTATTAAAATTTACTATATGTCTTTTGTCTATGTACAAAATTAAATTTAAAATTTTTTTTTATACATTATTAGGGCTAGGGACTTCATGCCATAAAAAAACCTTAAAATATGAATACATTTATGTCCTAAAGAATCTCTTCTTTAGATTGAATAAAATACATTTAGCCATTTAGGTTTAGGTAATAATAGGTATATTATTATTATTATTGGGCAGGCGAGTTGCGTTATCTCAGCGAACTGAGTATAGTCTGTGTGAATGCCGGGAAAAAAAAATGTCCCCATTAATAAAATCATATAAAACATAATTGTACATTTGTTAATTATATCAATTGTAAATTTGTATACATAATATTTAATATTTAAAAGTTACCAGCTATAGGTATATTTTACTAACGTTTATTTCGTAAATTACCCGGATAATATGATTATATTTTATAATATTATACACTGCACATTTTTGAAACTTACACATAACATATATTTTGTTTTATTTTTTTATTGATCGTGAAGCTCTGCAACCATGGCCATTAGCTATTTGTTTTTTGTTTGTAGGAGTCGAAATTGTAGGTTAGAACACACGTGTGTTTGTTTTGGCAGAATTTTTGATTTGAGCACCCGTAGGTATCTGCCATGCCTAGGTGGGGGAGGCCGGCACTCGTTCTCCGGGCACCGTGACTTGCCCAAAGAAAAATGCCACCCATGGTTGAGATATCGAACCGGCGTCGGCGTTCGTCGCAACCGACGCCTTAGTCCGCTGGGCCACTCCGTCCACCATTAAACATTTATTTGGCACTTATTTTATTATTTCCAGTGGTTATAAATGAAAATTGCATTAAACACATATTAATCATATTATGCATAAATCCAACTTTTGACTTACTCTAACTTGGTCAGTTTTGAAAATAGAAAAAAACATTTTATACAATAAATGTTTAAAAAAAAAATACTCTACTCGAATCTGCATTAGAAAACTGGGGTTGCCATTTAAAAAAAAGTAAATTGTATTGCGCTTGCGTGTACCGAGTGAGCTAAAAATTTGAAACTGGTCTGAAAATATGTATTTAAGTGCTCCTTATCACCTCCCGAAAACTCAATTTCAATACAAAATCACCCATCTGAGATATTCAGTGGTACTTAATATCGTGATCACACTGTATATGAACTTACAATGCCACATCTGCTGAAACATAGTCCCAATTGCAGTTGTAACTAAGTAAATAATGATTTAAAACTTATAAAACTTATACCAAAACTAAAGTAGATTGAACCCTATCGACTGATAATAAAATTAGCAAAAAAATATTAATAATTGACGAAACGGGACGGGATTTCCACGATACTGTTGTCCGGAAATAGGTTATAGGTTAATATTTCTACGGTATGGAATATTATGTAATACTACCAGCTGATCCCGTGCATTTCGTTGCCCGTTAAATTTATTAATTTTATATGACTCAAACTTTTCCGTCACCCTGAATAAAAATCCTGTTTCGCAGCAATACATTATCAGGTAGGCAATCTACCTGTGGTAGATCCCGAGCTGTTTGTACGTAAGTGTATGATTTAACTCTAAAGTATCAAAGTTATACCAAGTTTGTCATTTTTACTTAATTCCACTTACGGCAGATGAATATAATCAATTTATACAAAATCCTATCCTAACCTAACCTACTAATATCCGATGAATAAAATAATAATAATAATAACAAACATGCCCGATTAACCAAAAGCAAAAAATATATTATACACCGGTGGATTTTCCTAACATTTTCTTTCATAAAAACCTTCTCCGTGAAATCTTTCGTTTGAAAAAAAATCAGAAAGATCTGATAAGTAGTTCCATGTGCAGGGATTTTCATTTCACATTTTTATAGTTGGATATTATATTATAATTTAAATTTAAAAAGTAAAGCAAATAGTTTTTATTATTATTATTATTAATAAATAACAAACTCAGACATTCTCATCAGAAAAGACGAAAACACAAAAATCATTCGAATAAAGTCAGGTAAAGGTCTTCTGTCATTATAATTTTTGTAATCATTAAATACTTAATACACATATCTTAAATGTATACTACATACATATTTATATATACTTTATATTTTTATACAATGATTTTTTTAATGCATATTTTTATTTCTTTAAATTTTACCTAAAACATTAGTTGTTAGACCTTCATTGGAAACTATATATATATTTATATATATATACGTTATAGTCTATATAAACGTTTGTTGAAAATTTCAAGTATCTTAAACTTTTTCTTTTTTGAGTAAACAATAGGTACAGCCAAATAAATCAATAGATTTGGTCAAAACTAGTTTTGCGTTAATATTTCCGTTTATCTCTAATTTTTTTCCGAAACGTTTGGAAACTAAAACAAATTTTCTATTTTTACCTCACAAAAGTACCAACTAGATTTACTTTTCTTTTAGTTAAATTACTGAAGTCGAAAATCTAAGAATTATATCGACTAGATATCGTGTATACAGACAAAAAAAAAATAAACAAATAAACAAATAACAAATACACATCATTGTAAAATCAATACATTCATCACTCACGAATACAAAACACAAATCATTATAGTAAAATTACCATATTCTTCGCCCCTCTAAGAATCTAATATATTATATTATATTTTAGTTTTAAATAATGAACATTTGGAAAAAAAACGTCAACACGTAGATGTGGGAGATGTGTTGGATTATTTAAAATTTAACCTTTATCCGGGAAATATTTCTACTAAAAATGAGAAATCAAACTTTAGAAAACAATGTAAGCCTTTTAAAATAGAAAATGGACAGTTATTTTATAAAAAGACACATGCACGTGTTATTAGTAGTGCAGATGAACAACTTAGTATTATAAAAATGATACATTGTGGTTCACACTATTCAATTGAAGCCTCCGCTTTGTCAGCCCATAGACGTCGTGACACCACCCAACGTTTGATTAAACAAAGTTACGTAATGAATAAAAACTAATTATAGTATTAGTATTCTTGCATACCAACAAGTTTTAGAGTTTTATACATGGCCTAATGTACCTGAACTGTGGCACTAGATTTATTTTTTCTAATATTATTAGTGTCAATATTAGTTTTGAAGGTAGCATTTTGACTTTTTGATAGTATATAATTATTCTAACATTTATTTTATTTAGATATTTTTGGTACCATATTATGTCTGACGATATCAGTGATTATATAATGCGATGTCATTCTTGCCAAAGAGTGAATAAAACTTCACTGAAAGTGGTTCCTGAATTGAAATCTGTTTAAATTCCAAAACAGGTAGGTACTTATGTGTTATGTTGGAAAATGTATAAAAAAACGAATGAATGTATAAAAATGTATGAAAAACGTAAAACAATAAAATTTACTTTATTTTTCTTGGGACAGTACGGAATTTACCATGGTTAAAAAAAATGAAAATAAATACATACAATTTTTTTTTTATAGATATTTAAAGTTAAAATGTTGAGGAAATTGGATATTTCAAGAAAAATTATCCATTTTTAGCTATTTTATTGTAAATCTTAAACATTTGGAATCGTTTTCTATTACGTATATTGTTATTAAAATTTACTATATGTCTTTTGTCTATGTACAAAATTAAATTTAAAATTTTTTTTTATACATTATTAGGGCTAGGGACTTCATGCCATAAAAAAACCTTAAAATATGAATACATTTATGTCCTAAAGAATCTCTTCTTTAGATTGAATAAAATACATTTAGCCATTTAGGTTTAGGTAATAATAGGTATATTATTATTATTATTGGGCAGGCGAGTTGCGTTATCTCAGCGAACTGAGTATAGTCTGTGTGAATGCCGGGAAAAAAAAATGTCCCCATTAATAAAATCATATAAAACATAATTGTACATTTGTTAATTATATCAATTGTAAATTTGTATACATAATATTTAATATTTAAAAGTTACCAGCTATAGGTATATTTTACTAACGTTTATTTCGTAAATTACCCGGATAATATGATTATATTTTATAATATTATACACTGCACATTTTTGAAACTTACACATAACATATATTTTGTTTTATTTTTTTATTGATCGTGAAGCTCTGCAACCATGGCCATTAGCTATTTGTTTTTTGTTTGTAGGAGTCGAAATTGTAGGTTAGAACACACGTGTGTTTGTTTTGGCAGAATTTTTGATTTGAGCACCCGTAGGTATCTGCCATGCCTAGGTGGGGGAGGCCGGCACTCGTTCTCCGGGCACCGTGACTTGCCCAAAGAAAAATGCCACCCATGGTTGAGATATCGAACCGGCGTCGGCGTTCGTCGCAACCGACGCCTTAGTCCGCTGGGCCACTCCGTCCACCATTAAACATTTATTTGGCACTTATTTTATTATTTCCAGTGGTTATAAATGAAAATTGCATTAAACACATATTAATCATATTATGCATAAATCCAACTTTTGACTTACTCTAACTTGGTCAGTTTTGAAAATAGAAAAAAACATTTTATACAATAAATGTTTAAAAAAAAAATACTCTACTCGAATCTGCATTAGAAAACTGGGGTTGCCATTTAAAAAAAAGTAAATTGTATTGCGCTTGCGTGTACCGAGTGAGCTAAAAATTTGAAACTGGTCTGAAAATATGTATTTAAGTGCTCCTTATCACCTCCCGAAAACTCAATTTCAATACAAAATCACCCATCTGAGATATTCAGTGGTACTTAATATCGTGATCACACTGTATATGAACTTACAATGCCACATCTGCTGAAACATAGTCCCAATTGCAGTTGTAACTAAGTAAATAATGATTTAAAACTTATAAAACTTATACCAAAACTAAAGTAGATTGAACCCTATCGACTGATAATAAAATTAGCAAAAAAATATTAATAATTGACGAAACGGGACGGGATTTCCACGATACTGTTGTCCGGAAATAGGTTATAGGTTAATATTTCTACGGTATGGAATATTATGTAATACTACCAGCTGATCCCGTGCATTTCGTTGCCCGTTAAATTTATTAATTTTATATGACTCAAACTTTTCCGTCACCCTGAATAAAAATCCTGTTTCGCAGCAATACATTATCAGGTAGGCAATCTACCTGTGGTAGATCCCGAGCTGTTTGTACGTAAGTGTATGATTTAACTCTAAAGTATCAAAGTTATACCAAGTTTGTCATTTTTACTTAATTCCACTTACGGCAGATGAATATAATCAATTTATACAAAATCCTATCCTAACCTAACCTACTAATATCCGATGAATAAAATAATAATAATAATAACAAACATGCCCGATTAACCAAAAGCAAAAAATATATTATACACCGGTGGATTTTCCTAACATTTTCTTTCATAAAAACCTTCTCCGTGAAATCTTTCGTTTGAAAAAAAATCAGAAAGATCTGATAAGTAGTTCCATGTGCAGGGATTTTCATTTCACATTTTTATAGTTGGATATTATATTATAATTTAAATTAAAAAAGTAAAGCAAATAGTTTTTATTATTATTATTATTAATAAATAACAAACTCAGACATTCTCATCAGAAAAGACGAAAACACAAAAATCATTCGAATAAAGTCAGGTAAAGGTCTTCTGTCATTATAATTTTTGTAATCATTAAATACTTAATACACATATCTTAAATGTATACTACATACATATTTATATATACTTTATATTTTTATACAATGATTTTTTTAATGCATATTTTTATTTCTTTAAATTTTACCTAAAACATTAGTTGTTAGACCTTCATTGGAAACTATATATATATTTATATATATATACGTTATAGTCTATATAAACGTTTGTTGAAAATTTCAAGTATCTTAAACTTTTTCTTTTTTGAGTAAACAATAGGTACAGCCAAATAAATCAATAGATTTGGTCAAAACTAGTTTTGCGTTAATATTTCCGTTTATCTCTAATTTTTTTCCGAAACGTTTGGAAACTAAAACAAATTTTCTATTTTTACCTCACAAAAGTACCAACTAGATTTACTTTTCTTTTAGTTAAATTACTGAAGTCGAAAATCTAAGAATTATATCGACTAGATATCGTGTATACAGACAAAAAAAAAATAAACAAATAAACAAATAACAAATACACATCATTGTAAAATCAATACATTCATCACTCACGAATACAAAACACAAATCATTATAGTAAAATTACCATATTCTTCGCCCCTCTAAGAATCTAATATATTATATTATATTTTAGTTTTAAATAATGAACATTTGGAAAAAAAACGTCAACACGTAGATGTGGGAGATGTGTTGGATTATTTAAAATTTAACCTTTATCCGGGAAATATTTCTACTAAAAATGAGAAATCAAACTTTAGAAAACAATGTAAGCCTTTTAAAATAGAAAATGGACAGTTATTTTATAAAAAGACACATGCACGTGTTATTAGTAGTGCAGATGAACAACTTAGTATTATAAAAATGATACATTGTGGTTCACACTATTCAATTGAAGCCTCCGCTTTGTCAGCCCATAGACGTCGTGACACCACCCAACGTTTGATTAAACAAAGTTACGTAATGAATAAAAACTAATTATAGTATTAGTATTCTTGCATACCAACAAGTTTTAGAGTTTTATACATGGCCTAATGTACCTGAACTGTGGCACTAGATTTATTTTTTCTAATATTATTAGTGTCAATATTAGTTTTGAAGGTAGCATTTTGACTTTTTGATAGTATATAATTATTCTAACATTTATTTTATTTAGATATTTTTGGTACCATATTATGTCTGACGATATCAGTGATTATATAATGCGATGTCATTCTTGCCAAAGAGTGAATAAAACTTCACTGAAAGTGGTTCCTGAATTGAAATCTGTTTAAATTCCAAAACAGGTAGGTACTTATGTGTTATGTTGGAAAATGTATAAAAAAACGAATGAATGTATAAAAATGTATGAAAAACGTAAAACAATAAAATTTACTTTATTTTTCTTGGGACAGTACGGAATTTACCATGGTTAAAAAAAATGAAAATAAATACATACAATTTTTTTTTTATAGATATTTAAAGTTAAAATGTTGAGGAAATTGGATATTTCAAGAAAAATTATCCATTTTTAGCTATTTTATTGTAAATCTTAAACATTTGGAATCGTTTTCTATTACGTATATTGTTATTAAAATTTACTATATGTCTTTTGTCTATGTACAAAATTAAATTTAAAATTTTTTTTTATACATTATTAGGGCTAGGGACTTCATGCCATAAAAAAACCTTAAAATATGAATACATTTATGTCCTAAAGAATCTCTTCTTTAGATTGAATAAAATACATTTAGCCATTTAGGTTTAGGTAATAATAGGTATATTATTATTATTATTGGGCAGGCGAGTTGCGTTATCTCAGCGAACTGAGTATAGTCTGTGTGAATGCCGGGAAAAAAAAATGTCCCCATTAATAAAATCATATAAAACATAATTGTACATTTGTTAATTATATCAATTGTAAATTTGTATACATAATATTTAATATTTAAAAGTTACCAGCTATAGGTATATTTTACTAACGTTTATTTCGTAAATTACCCGGATAATATGATTATATTTTATAATATTATACACTGCACATTTTTGAAACTTACACATAACATATATTTTGTTTTATTTTTTTATTGATCGTGAAGCTCTGCAACCATGGCCATTAGCTATTTGTTTTTTGTTTGTAGGAGTCGAAATTGTAGGTTAGAACACACGTGTGTTTGTTTTGGCAGAATTTTTGATTTGAGCACCCGTAGGTATCTGCCATGCCTAGGTGGGGGAGGCCGGCACTCGTTCTCCGGGCACCGTGACTTGCCCAAAGAAAAATGCCACCCATGGTTGAGATATCGAACCGGCGTCGGCGTTCGTCGCAACCGACGCCTTAGTCCGCTGGGCCACTCCGTCCACCATTAAACATTTATTTGGCACTTATTTTATTATTTCCAGTGGTTATAAATGAAAATTGCATTAAACACATATTAATCATATTATGCATAAATCCAACTTTTGACTTACTCTAACTTGGTCAGTTTTGAAAATAGAAAAAAACATTTTATACAATAAATGTTTAAAAAAAAAATACTCTACTCGAATCTGCATTAGAAAACTGGGGTTGCCATTTAAAAAAAAGTAAATTGTATTGCGCTTGCGTGTACCGAGTGAGCTAAAAATTTGAAACTGGTCTGAAAATATGTATTTAAGTGCTCCTTATCACCTCCCGAAAACTCAATTTCAATACAAAATCACCCATCTGAGATATTCAGTGGTACTTAATATCGTGATCACACTGTATATGAACTTACAATGCCACATCTGCTGAAACATAGTCCCAATTGCAGTTGTAACTAAGTAAATAATGATTTAAAACTTATAAAACTTATACCAAAACTAAAGTAGATTGAACCCTATCGACTGATAATAAAATTAGCAAAAAAATATTAATAATTGACGAAACGGGACGGGATTTCCACGATACTGTTGTCCGGAAATAGGTTATAGGTTAATATTTCTACGGTATGGAATATTATGTAATACTACCAGCTGATCCCGTGCATTTCGTTGCCCGTTAAATTTATTAATTTTATATGACTCAAACTTTTCCGTCACCCTGAATAAAAATCCTGTTTCGCAGCAATACATTATCAGGTAGGCAATCTACCTGTGGTAGATCCCGAGCTGTTTGTACGTAAGTGTATGATTTAACTCTAAAGTATCAAAGTTATACCAAGTTTGTCATTTTTACTTAATTCCACTTACGGCAGATGAATATAATCAATTTATACAAAATCCTATCCTAACCTAACCTACTAATATCCGATGAATAAAATAATAATAATAATAACAAACATGCCCGATTAACCAAAAGCAAAAAATATATTATACACCGGTGGATTTTCCTAACATTTTCTTTCATAAAAACCTTCTCCGTGAAATCTTTCGTTTGAAAAAAAATCAGAAAGATCTGATAAGTAGTTCCATGTGCAGGGATTTTCATTTCACATTTTTATAGTTGGATATTATATTATAATTTAAATTAAAAAAGTAAAGCAAATAGTTTTTATTATTATTATTATTAATAAATAACAAACTCAGACATTCTCATCAGAAAAGACGAAAACACAAAAATCATTCGAATAAAGTCAGGTAAAGGTCTTCTGTCATTATAATTTTTGTAATCATTAAATACTTAATACACATATCTTAAATGTATACTACATACATATTTATATATACTTTATATTTTTATACAATGATTTTTTTAATGCATATTTTTATTTCTTTAAATTTTACCTAAAACATTAGTTGTTAGACCTTCATTGGAAACTATATATATATTTATATATATATACGTTATAGTCTATATAAACGTTTGTTGAAAATTTCAAGTATCTTAAACTTTTTCTTTTTTGAGTAAACAATAGGTACAGCCAAATAAATCAATAGATTTGGTCAAAACTAGTTTTGCGTTAATATTTCCGTTTATCTCTAATTTTTTTCCGAAACGTTTGGAAACTAAAACAAATTTTCTATTTTTACCTCACAAAAGTACCAACTAGATTTACTTTTCTTTTAGTTAAATTACTGAAGTCGAAAATCTAAGAATTATATCGACTAGATATCGTGTATACAGACAAAAAAAAAATAAACAAATAAACAAATAACAAATACACATCATTGTAAAATCAATACATTCATCACTCACGAATACAAAACACAAATCATTATAGTAAAATTACCATATTCTTCGCCCCTCTAAGAATCTAATATATTATATTATATTTTAGTTTTAAATAATGAACATTTGGAAAAAAAACGTCAACACGTAGATGTGGGAGATGTGTTGGATTATTTAAAATTTAACCTTTATCCGGGAAATATTTCTACTAAAAATGAGAAATCAAACTTTAGAAAACAATGTAAGCCTTTTAAAATAGAAAATGGACAGTTATTTTATAAAAAGACACATGCACGTGTTATTAGTAGTGCAGATGAACAACTTAGTATTATAAAAATGATACATTGTGGTTCACACTATTCAATTGAAGCCTCCGCTTTGTCAGCCCATAGACGTCGTGACACCACCCAACGTTTGATTAAACAAAGTTACGTAATGAATAAAAACTAATTATAGTATTAGTATTCTTGCATACCAACAAGTTTTAGAGTTTTATACATGGCCTAATGTACCTGAACTGTGGCACTAGATTTATTTTTTCTAATATTATTAGTGTCAATATTAGTTTTGAAGGTAGCATTTTGACTTTTTGATAGTATATAATTATTCTAACATTTATTTTATTTAGATATTTTTGGTACCATATTATGTCTGACGATATCAGTGATTATATAATGCGATGTCATTCTTGCCAAAGAGTGAATAAAACTTCACTGAAAGTGGTTCCTGAATTGAAATCTGTTTAAATTCCAAAACAGGTAGGTACTTATGTGTTATGTTGGAAAATGTATAAAAAAACGAATGAATGTATAAAAATGTATGAAAAACGTAAAACAATAAAATTTACTTTATTTTTCTTGGGACAGTACGGAATTTACCATGGTTAAAAAAAATGAAAATAAATACATACAATTTTTTTTTTATAGATATTTAAAGTTAAAATGTTGAGGAAATTGGATATTTCAAGAAAAATTATCCATTTTTAGCTATTTTATTGTAAATCTTAAACATTTGGAATCGTTTTCTATTACGTATATTGTTATTAAAATTTACTATATGTCTTTTGTCTATGTACAAAATTAAATTTAAAATTTTTTTTTATACATTATTAGGGCTAGGGACTTCATGCCATAAAAAAACCTTAAAATATGAATACATTTATGTCCTAAAGAATCTCTTCTTTAGATTGAATAAAATACATTTAGCCATTTAGGTTTAGGTAATAATAGGTATATTATTATTATTATTGGGCAGGCGAGTTGCGTTATCTCAGCGAACTGAGTATAGTCTGTGTGAATGCCGGGAAAAAAAAATGTCCCCATTAATAAAATCATATAAAACATAATTGTACATTTGTTAATTATATCAATTGTAAATTTGTATACATAATATTTAATATTTAAAAGTTACCAGCTATAGGTATATTTTACTAACGTTTATTTCGTAAATTACCCGGATAATATGATTATATTTTATAATATTATACACTGCACATTTTTGAAACTTACACATAACATATATTTTGTTTTATTTTTTTATTGATCGTGAAGCTCTGCAACCATGGCCATTAGCTATTTGTTTTTTGTTTGTAGGAGTCGAAATTGTAGGTTAGAACACACGTGTGTTTGTTTTGGCAGAATTTTTGATTTGAGCACCCGTAGGTATCTGCCATGCCTAGGTGGGGGAGGCCGGCACTCGTTCTCCGGGCACCGTGACTTGCCCAAAGAAAAATGCCACCCATGGTTGAGATATCGAACCGGCGTCGGCGTTCGTCGCAACCGACGCCTTAGTCCGCTGGGCCACTCCGTCCACCATTAAACATTTATTTGGCACTTATTTTATTATTTCCAGTGGTTATAAATGAAAATTGCATTAAACACATATTAATCATATTATGCATAAATCCAACTTTTGACTTACTCTAACTTGGTCAGTTTTGAAAATAGAAAAAAACATTTTATACAATAAATGTTTAAAAAAAAATACTCTACTCGAATCTGCATTAGAAAACTGGGGTTGCCATTTAAAAAAAAGTAAATTGTATTGCGCTTGCGTGTACCGAGTGAGCTAAAAATTTGAAACTGGTCTGAAAATATGTATTTAAGTGCTCCTTATCACCTCCCGAAAACTCAATTTCAATACAAAATCACCCATCTGAGATATTCAGTGGTACTTAATATCGTGATCACACTGTATATGAACTTACAATGCCACATCTGCTGAAACATAGTCCCAATTGCAGTTGTAACTAAGTAAATAATGATTTAAAACTTATAAAACTTATACCAAAACTAAAGTAGATTGAACCCTATCGACTGATAATAAAATTAGCAAAAAAATATTAATAATTGACGAAACGGGACGGGATTTCCACGATACTGTTGTCCGGAAATAGGTTATAGGTTAATATTTCTACGGTATGGAATATTATGTAATACTACCAGCTGATCCCGTGCATTTCGTTGCCCGTTAAATTTATTAATTTTATATGACTCAAACTTTTCCGTCACCCTGAATAAAAATCCTGTTTCGCAGCAATACATTATCAGGTAGGCAATCTACCTGTGGTAGATCCCGAGCTGTTTGTACGTAAGTGTATGATTTAACTCTAAAGTATCAAAGTTATACCAAGTTTGTCATTTTTACTTAATTCCACTTACGGCAGATGAATATAATCAATTTATACAAAATCCTATCCTAACCTAACCTACTAATATCCGATGAATAAAATAATAATAATAATAACAAACATGCCCGATTAACCAAAAGCAAAAAATATATTATACACCGGTGGATTTTCCTAACATTTTCTTTCATAAAAACCTTCTCCGTGAAATCTTTCGTTTGAAAAAAAATCAGAAAGATCTGATAAGTAGTTCCATGTGCAGGGATTTTCATTTCACATTTTTATAGTTGGATATTATATTATAATTTAAATTAAAAAAGTAAAGCAAATAGTTTTTATTATTATTATTATTAATAAATAACAAACTCAGACATTCTCATCAGAAAAGACGAAAACACAAAAATCATTCGAATAAAGTCAGGTAAAGGTCTTCTGTCATTATAATTTTTGTAATCATTAAATACTTAATACACATATCTTAAATGTATACTACATACATATTTATATATACTTAATATTTTTATACAATGATTTTTTTAATGCATATTTTTATTTCTTTAAATTTTACCTAAAACATTAGTTGTTAGACCTTCATTGGAAACTATATATATATTTATATATATATACGTTATAGTCTATATAAACGTTGTTGAAAATTTCAAGTATCTTAAACTTTTTTTTTTTGAGTAAACAATAGGTACAGCCAAATAAATCAATAGATTTGGTCAAAACTAGTTTTGCGTTAATATTTCCGTTTATCTCTAATTTTTTTCCGAAACGTTTGGAAACTAAAACAAATTTTCTATTTTTACCTCACAAAAGTACCAACTAGATTTACTTTTCTTTTAGTTAAATTACTGAAGTCGAAAATCTAAGAATTATTTCGACTAGATATCGTGTATACAGACAAAAAAAAAATAAACAAATAAACAAATAACAAATACACATCATTGTAAAATCAATACATTCATCACTCACGAATACAAACACAAATCATTATAGTAAAATTACCATATTCTTCGCCCCTCTAAGAATCTAATATATTATATTTAATATTTAAAAGTTACCAGCTATAGGTATATTTTACTAACATTTATTTCGTAAATTACCCGGATAATATGATTATTAGGGCTAGGAAAATGAAGCACTAAAAACCTACAATAAAGGAATGAAAAAATTGCCAAAAATGCTACAAAAAAAGCATTTATCCAGGAAAATGCAACTAAAAAAGACTTTTTAAACATTTTTAAGTTTAGCTGAAAAATATTTTTAACAACTAAGTACAATTTATAAATATTGAAAAAAAAAATTAAAAACTGTTTTATTATATTTTAGGTACCTGTTTATTATATAAATTGTAAAAAAGACTATAAGATATTTTAAATTTTTTTGATATTTTGTAATATTTTGAAAACAATTTTTCCAATAAGGCGATAATATTTAACTACGAATTCACAAAATATGTATATTATACAATTAAAATAAATGAAAAAATAATAATTTAGATAAATATGTACGTAAATGTTAAAAAATATGCGTATAATTAACAAAAACCAATTAAAAGCTAATAAACTTACAAAAAAGTACCATAAAGCATTATTTAAGAATATCACAAGAAAAAGCAAAACAAAATTGCATAGTATTTGAAACTCTGTGATGAATGAATCGAATTTGTTTTGATTAGCTATGTCCTGGAGTACTATGAAAGAAAATGCAAATGCTACAAAATCCTAGCCCTAATGATTATATATTATAATATTATACACTGCACATTTTTGAAACTTACACATAACATATATTTTGTTTTTTTTTTTATTGATCGTGAAGCTCTGCAACTATGGCCATTAGCTATTTGTTTTTTGTTTGTAGGGGTCGAAATTGTAGGTTAGAACACACGTGTGTTTGTTTGGCAGAATTTTGTGATTTGAGCACCCGTAGGGTATCTGCCATAGTCCTGGGTGGGGGAGGCCGGCACTCGTTCTCTGGGCACCGTGACTTGCCCAAAGAAAAATGCCACCCATGGCCGAGATATCGAACCGGCGTCGGTGTTCGTCGCAACCGACGCCTTAGCCCGTTCGGCCACTCCGTCCCACATAATATCTCTTATATTAAAAACGAGGTTAGTCCCCAGTTTGTCCACGGGGATATAAGACTTCGTGTCTTTTTTCCGGCCCGGCCAATCGCAACGTTCAGATTCTGCGGCGGGCAATAACCGCGTTATCACTTCTTTTCTTATCATTTTTGAAATTTTCGAAATTTACACTTTTTACACGATTTCGACCGTTTTCTAGCCTTTTTCGCTCATAATTATATTTGATTCGCGTAGCTCGCGATCTCTCGAAGCTGCCGGTGTGCGGTTTATATCCGTTCGCCGTCCGTAGCCGTCGCAATGTCGATCGCAAAATACGCTCCAGGCCGGACTTTTTTGCCGATTTCTTTCGTTTTCTCCGACAGTTTCGTCTTTTCGCACGTCGTTCGTGCCCGAATCGTGTAGTTGACGTCTTTCTAAAGCCGTATATATACGCTTTTCTTACGAAATCGGTCGGTTCGCTTCGCAATCGCGTTTAGAAATTACGACCGACCGTACGCGTATAATACATGTATATACGTGTATAATTTAATTTTTGCCTATGATTTAATAATTATTAACGGAAAACGCTTTTCACGAGCTCCGTTAAATATATATATATAGGAGATGCGCGTATTACAAGCGAATTATATGCGATTACATCGATGAACATTGAATATATCGGTGTTGCCGCCGCAACATAATAATATTATTTTTATGTCTTAATTATCACTGCTTTAAGGAGGACAGCTGGTCTCACACACACACATATCACTTTTTGTATTATTTTATTTTTGTATTGAATGTGTCTTGTGAGTTATATAATATGTAGATTAAACGTTATCGCACGCCGCCGCGCCGTCTATGCAAATATTATTGAACACAGCCGCCGCAGTCCACTTTCGCGCACCGGTGTCAACGCAGAATAAAAATTATATTGCCTTCACGTGCGCAAATCGCCGTTTTCGGTTTATTAAATATTGTTTTATTTTTGTGGGCCCGAATCGCAAGAAATATTATATATTGTTTTATTTTGTGGGCGCGAATCGCCAGAAATATTTTATATTGTTCTATTTGAGGGCGCGAATCGCCACAACTTCGTATATTGTTTTTTTTTGTATTATATTAATTTTTAGTGTGCGCTAATCGCCACTGCTGTGTGTTTTGTATGTGTCAATTACCAAATTATTTGTTATTATTATATAGCTTAGGTAGCGGCTGGCCAGCAGAGCACCGATAAATTGTGAGTTTTATTATTTATTATTTATTATTTATTATTATATTTATATACCAGCCATAAGTCAAATAGCTGGCACGTTCTTATTTACTATATTGTTGGGCCAGAAGGCCATAATATTATTGATATTCTTGTCTTTATACCTATTGTGTTGCTGTGATTTCTATATATTTGTGTCATATTCTTGTGTATTATACAGCAACAGCAACTTATTACAAAACCGTTTACCATTTTTATTATTATGTCTTATGTATCACACACCCACATATAACACACATAAACCACACAATACTACACATATAGATACACTACACGCATTACGTAGCTCAACAGTATTTGCCCGGCAATCCCGACCACTGCTGTTCGAGCTATTACCCCATACACACCAGCTAGTCCTCACATTTAAGCAACGTCCTAGGTGTTAGTGGTGAACAATTAGGTGCCCGGGGTGCGCATATTCTTATCTATGCTACCGGCCCGTACAATCGGCTAGTCGCTCCTTAAACGCACGGCTTAAGTGTTGATGTTTTGACCGTAATCCATATCTCAAATTGTGTCCGAGTAGGTTAGGCGTTAGGTAGAAAACACGTAGGTCCCGGGATCGAATCCGCCGTACGCTCTCGGGGCGTTGTTGCGGTCATTGCTATATGGTTTACACGGCCGCCTGAATCCCGAATATTTTTGCATTTTTTTTCCGTAATTTTACAAATTTCCGATCTTTTCTCTTTACTATTATTATTATTATTTTAACTTTACTTTGTGTATGTACGTTCAATTTTTGTTAATTAATCTACCATATTTGAATTTTTATGTATTAAAATATTAATATAAATATGTATTTATGTAGGTAAGCATGTTTTTTTCGATTTTCTTACGTTATTTTACAAATTATAGTTACTGGTTTTTTAAATTTTTATTATATTACTTTACTGTATGATATTTTTTAATACTAAATTTTTATACCATTATATTATGTCATGTCCCTTCATCGTTGTATTTTAACTATTGTATTTTTACCTAAATAATTGTTTATTTAAAAAAAAAGTATAATGTCATGTACATAATTGTAATTTAAGTTTTAACTATTGCATTTCTTACTAATTGCATGTCTGTATATAAAAAAATATATTATAATGTGTATAAATGTAATTTAACTATTAAATTGTTTATATAGAAAAAATATAATGTTAAGTACATAATGTAACTTAACTATTGCATTTTTAACTAATTATCCTAAACACGGTTTTATGTATTCATTACGGTTTTACAATCACTGTCAATTCATTTGTTTGTTTGTACAAAATATATCTTATCATTGTAGGTACTACTATTTCAACTAGGTATGTAACCAGGGCCGGATCTAGGGGGGGACTGGGGAAGTCGGGATTTATCCCCAGGCGTATAATTTTCGTGGCGTATTTTAAGGTTTTAAATAATTTGTAAATTGAAAATTGAAAATGGACTTTAAAACCAAAGTCAAAACTAAGTTCAAAATAATATTTCACAAGAAATGTGTAATATTGGGTATGGGAATAAAATAAAATAATTTTATTTTTAATTGAGATTAGTAATAACTAATTACATTGATTTAAATATTAAAAAGGACAAATATGAAAAAGGTAAAAAATAGATAAAAATATAAAATAAATAAAACCCGTCCGCAACTTACTGTCAGCGGGAGTGTACATGCATTAGTCTATCATAAATAAATTAATGTACTCTCCGATTACTGACATAATAAAGTATGGTAAATTACATCATTTTCTTGCATATAATATAATATTATGTAGATAGTTGTTTAAAACCTTAATCTTAAAAATCGCACTATTAATTGTAATTCATTGTTATGTGATTTTAAATTAACAACTATACATTTTTCCAAATAGGTAGGTACTGCATAAAATTATGTACTACATAAAATGTTACTTAGGTACTAATGATTTAATTGTTTTCAGATTATTTATTAAATTACACGTTCGTACCTAGACTTATAAAAGTCTTTGTATTTAACAACAAATGCCTTTTTATAAACTGAACTTTTTTATAAATATCACCATGGCCACTAGATAAATGTAACAGAACACAAAATGGAATATAATTTGTCATTTGTGTTTGCTTTTTAGTTTTTAAATAGGTACAAGTATACAACTATTAATTTACTTGATAAACTTGATACTACAAAGGTACAACATAATTAAATGATTAAGAGGACGTGTCACCCAAAGCTGTACGCATGCAACGACCGAGAGGATGCGCTTGTTAGGTGTTTTCACGATCCGCAAGCGCGCGGCGTTTAAGTCACGCCTACTATTCGCAACCGGCCGACGGCGGCGACGAGTGCTCGTTCGGGACTTCGGGAGCGTCGTTTATACTTTATTTGTCTATGAACGTTCGTCCAGTACCATTCGTATCATTATATAATTCACTATACGCAAATGCCGCCGTAATATTTTCAATACCCTCGCGTACCTACGAACTACAGATTATAAATTAAGATACTGTTTACTAAAATTTATGTCCCAACATGTAGACGTAGAAAACTGTATTATAACATAGCTTGATTTGAAGTTATTGAATTATTACTTATTTAAATATAATACTTATAGTAAAATCTAATAAATGGTAAATAAAATAAATACAGCGCAATTAAATTAATATTAATTTACCGTGTATTATTTTTTAAGTTCAACTGTTAATGTTATATTAAAATATGATAATAAGTAATTACAAATATTTATTTAAATTAATAATATGTTTGTAGTAGGTATTATTATTATTGTATCTATTACCTAACGTATACCTAATATAGTAATATAATAATTATAGGTAATCTACTCGTAATCTTATATAATAAAACGCTAATAACGCGTATAAGATCCGCGGGGAGCGCTCACGGCACTCCGGGTTTCTTCCATGACGACCAATCACAATACTTCCCGCGCGTTCGCTATAAATTCCGCTCGCTTATCTCCCTTTTCCTTATCGACGAATATTTTCGAACATTATTATTATTATTAAAAAAAACCCGTGTTTTTCAATTTTTTGACGTGATGATAACGTCTTATAAATCGATTACCCCGCGACCGTCGGGCGGAGTGGGGGGACCCATTAAACGAGTAATTATTTTTGACCAAGTATAACCTAGCCGGTATTCGACTTAGAGACCCCGTACCAATGGGCATCTCAATTTTTTAGGCCCCAGATGAAATTTCAACATTAGGGAACCAAAGCCCCCACCCCCCCACATTTTGAGTTGAGTATAACTCGGCCGGAATTCAAGTTAAAGACCTCGGACCAAGGGGGAACCCATTCTTTTTATGAATACTACCGTTTTCCGCTTTAGGGAACGGGGGCACCTCCTCCCCCCCTTTTTGGATTTTGCTTTTTTGATGGATTTTGGTCCGGGAGAGTACTAACACCCACCTCGCCAAGGGGAAACTCGGGGTTTGAGTTTTTGATAGGATTTATTGGGATTTCTCTTAAATATTGTTTTTATTGATAAGGAAAGTGATAAGAATTTTATTTTATCGCCGCGAGCACGGCGACGCGGCTTAAGAGTCATACATTTGCCTCGGAATTTCATCTGAGTAGGTGGCTAGGTTGGTTAGGCGTTAGGATAAGTGACTCGAGGGTCGTGGGTTCGAACCCGGCCTCTGGGATTTTCGATAATTTGCGCCATCCGTGATTATTTGGATGTTTTTTTTTCGAGTTTTTTTTTTCGTCACATTTTTTTTTTTTTTGGCAGAAAAATATTAATATACATTAAAGTAGATATTTTAAATTGTAACTAAATTGTATAATGATACTGTACTATTTTATAAATAATAATAATAATACTTGATTTTACAGTGACCAACGCACCTATATGTTTCTTATATAAATACAATATAATATAACTAACCTACATGTAGTACCTACTTGATATATTACAGTTTTTAGGTTAAATACTGTTTAATACGGTATTAATAAACTAATAGATCTAATAGAAATGATTAAACTCTGGCAGTTAAATAGTACGACTATATGACTGCTCTTTTTGCCGTTTTTTTTGAAAATTATAGTTTTAGCCCCTTTCGGTCATATCACCCTCCCCGTCGACTACTTATTCGCGTTCCCCGCTATATTTATAGCCACAGACGAGTCCCGGGGTGGAGTAGTGTGTCGGAAACGAGAGTAGGTACCCGTGTAGGTATCGCTATATACAGGCATATATACAGGCATATATACGCATTTATATACATGCGCCTCGAGGTTCGATTTTTTTCGCAAATCTCGCGTTTGAACGTCCGAAGGTGGCGGACACGGTGGTCCGCTCAAACGCCCTTAAGAGTCATAGATTTGACTCCTAAATTCATCTCGGTAGGTGGCTAGGTAGGTTAGGCGTTAAAACGGGTGATTCGACGGTCGTGGTTTCGAACGCCGGAGGGGCCGTGTTAAATCGAATTTCTTTTTTTTTTGCGTTTTTTTTTCGTCACATTTATCATTTAACGAAAGTGTTAATTTTTTTTTTAAATTTGCATATTATATTATATATATTATTATTATTCGTTTGACGATATTTATTGGGCAAAAAAATAATTATAATTAACATTTACCGACGCACCTACATGTTTCTTTTAATAATACATTATAATATAACTAACCTACGTGTAGTACCTACTTGATATAATACAGTTTTTACGTGATTCCGATTTGGTTAAATACTGCTACAGATTATTAATACTATAGTAAAAAAATAGTACGACTGTAATATGACTGCTTCATTTGCCGTTTTTTCGAAAATTCGAGTCCCGGGGTGGAGTAGTGTGTCGGAAACGAGAGTATGTATAGTGTAATTCATTTATATATACCTACGTTTAATAGGAGAGTATTACATTTCAATAAAACTTGTTATTCACCAATATAATTATCTATTTGTTAATTTGACTTAATTCTCATAATTAAATAATATACAAGGTAGGTATATTTTAGAAAATATCCTATCAGAAATTAGATTTTGTCGACTTATTTGTTATAACCGCGAAAACATAACAATGATTACATTGATTACAGTGAAGCCTAACATAAAACACCTGATAACTGTTCTCTATAATTATCAACAAATACAATTTTATTACCTCCTGTATACTTTTTCATATTTGAACGGCCGTTTCGAGCACTTTTCGCTGTAGGCGGATTGTCCGTTCGGGAATCGGATTTCACCCGAGATGACTGATAACTAGACACTCAAACTCAGAATCCGAATTTCCGATTTCAACACACACACACCAGAACCGGACATACACGCCCGGTGCATGGTCTGCGATCCGACGTAGTCGGATTGCCTACCTGACTAGCTACTTGCACTACTTGCGACTTACACCCCCACTGCATCTGACACTCGGGAATCGACTTTCACCCGAGATGACTGATAGCTAGATACTCAAACTCAGAATCCGAATTTCCGATTTCAACACACACACACCAGAACCGGACATACACGCCCGGTGCATGGTCTGCGATCCGACGTAGTCGGATTGCCTACCTGACTAGCTACTTGCACTACTTGCGACTTACACCCCCACTGCATCCGACACTCGGGAATCGACTTTCACCCGAGATGACTGATAGCTAGATACTCAAACTCAGAATCCGAATTTCCGATTTCAACACACACACCCCAGAACCGGACATACACGCCCGGTGCATGGTCTGCGATCCGACGTAGTCGGATTGCCTACCTGACTAGCTACTTGCATACGAGCGACTTACACCCCCAGTGTCCCCCACTGCATCCGACACTCGGGAATCGACTTTTACCCGAGATGACTGATAGCTAGACACTCAAACCCAGAATCCGAATTTCCGATTTCAACACACACACTCAAGAACCGGCATACACGAATGGGGCATGGTCTGCGATCCGACGTAGTCGGATTGCCTACCTGGCTGGCTGTGTCTTACGATCGACTTGAATCGCGTGACTTACGACTAGACACTCTTCCGAGTTCAAAAATTACCGCTTAAAAAGTGCTGCCAACACGACAAAACATAATACCCGACGACCCCCCTTCCCCCCGCAGGCTGGATCAAAAAACCCAGCATAGCCGACAAAGATGCACCACCGCCCACACAGTCTTTCCGCCGTAGGCGGGATGACAAACACCGGAATCTAGTCTTATATAATAAAACGCTAATAACGCGTATAAGATCCGCGGGGAGCGCTCACGGCACTCCGCGTTTCTTCCATGACGACCAATCACAATACTTCCCGCGCGTTCGCTATAAATTCCGCTCGCTTATCCCCCATTTCCTTATCGACGAATATTTTCGAACATTATTATTATTATTAAAAAAAAACCCGTGTTTTTCATTTTTTTGACGTGATAATAACGTCTTATAAATCGATTACCCCGCGACCGTCGGGCGGAGTGGGGGGGACCCATTAAACGAGTAATTATTTTTGACCACGTATAACTTAGCCGGTATTCGACTTAGAGACCCCGTACCAATGGGCATCTCAATTTTTTAGGCCCCAGATGAATTTTCAACATTAGGGAACCAAAGCCCCCCCCCCCCCCACATTTTGAGTTGAGTATAACTCGGCCGGAATTCAAGTTAAAGACCTCGGACCAAGGGGGAACCCATTCTTTTTATGAATACTACCGTTTTCCGCTTTAGGGAACGGGGGCACCTCCTCCCCCCCTTTTTGGATTTTGCTTTTTTGATGGATTTTGGTCCGGGAGAGTACTAACACCCACCTCGCCAAGGGGAAACTCGGGGTTTTGACTTTTTGATAGGATTTATTGGGATTTTCTTAAATATTGTTTTTATTGATAAGGAAAGTGATAAGAATTTTATTTTATCGCCGCGAGCACGGCGACGCGGCTTAAGAGTCATACATTTGCCTCGAAATTTCATCAGAGTAGGTGGCTAGGTTGGTTAGGCGTTAGGATAGGTGACTCGAGGGTCGTGGGTTCGAAACCGGCCTCTGGGATTTACGATAATTTGCGCCATCCGTGATAATTTGAATGTTTTTTTTTCGAGTTTTTTTTTTCGTCACATTTTTTTTTTTTTGGCAAAAAAATATTAATATATATTAAAGTAGATATTTTAAATTGTAACTAAATTGTATAATGATACTGTACTATTTTATAAATAATAATAATAATACTTGATTTTACCGTGACCAACGCACCTATGTTTCTTATATAAATACAATATAATATAACTAACCTACATGTAGTACCTACTTGATATATTACAGTTTTTAGGTTAAATACTGTTTAATACGGTATTAATAAACTAATAGATCTAATAGAACTGATTAAACTCTGGCAGTTAAATAGTACGACTATATGACTGCTCTTTTTGCCGTTTTTTTTTTGAAAATTATAGTTTTAGCCCCTTTCGGTCATATCACCCTCCCCGTCGACTACTTTTTCGCGTTCCCTGCTATATTTATAGCCACAGACGAGTCCCGGGGTGGAGTAGTGTGTCGGAAACGAGAGTAGGTACCGTGTAGGTATCGCTATATACAGGCATATATACCCATGTATATACATGCGCCTCGAGGTTCGATTTTTTTCGCAAATCTCGCGTTTTGAACGTCCGAAGGTGGCGGACACGGTGGTCCGCTCAAACGCCCTTAAGAGTCATAGATTTGACTCCTAATTTCATCTCGGTAGGTGGCTAGGTAGGTTAGGCGTTAAAACGGGTGATTCGACGGTCGTGGTTTCGAACGCCGGCGGGGCCGTGTTAAATCGAATTTCTTTTTTTTGCGTTTTTTTTTTCGTCACATTTATCATTTTTAACGAAAGTGTTAATTTTTTTTTTAAATTTGCATTATTATATTATATATATTATTATTATTCGTTCGACGATATTTATTGGGCAAAAAAATTATTAACATTTACCGACGCACCTACATGTTTCTTTTAATAATACATTATAATATAACTAACCTACGTGTAGTACCTACTTGATATATTACAGTTTTTACGTGATCCCGATTTGGTTAAATACTGCTACAGATTATAAATACTATATTAAAAAATAGTACGACTGTAATATGACTGCTTCATTTGCCGTTTTTTTCGAAAATTCGAGTCCCGGGGTGGAGTAGTGTGTCGGAAACGAGAGTATGTATAGTGTATTCATTTATAGATACCTACGTTTAATATAGGATAGTATTACATTTCAATAAAATTTGTTATTCACCAATATAATTATCTATTTGTTAATTTGACTTAATTCTCATAATTAAATAAATATACAAGGTAGGTATATTTTAGAAAATATCCAATCAGAAAATTAGATTTTGTCGACTTATTTGTTATAACCGCGAAAACATAACAATGATTACATTGATTACAGTGAAGCCTAACATGAAACACCTGATAACTGTTCTCTATAATTATCAACAAATACAATTTTATTACCTCCTGTATACTTTTTCATATTTGAACGGCCGTTTCGAGCACTTTTCGCTGTAGGCGGATTGTCCGTTCGGGAATCGGATTTCACCCGAGATGACTGATAACTAGACACTCAAACTCAGAATCCGAATTTCCGATTTCAACACACACACACCAGAACCGGACATACACGCCCGGTGCATGGTCTGCGATCCGACGTAGTCGGATTGCCTACCTGACTAGCTACTTGCATACGAGCGACTTACACCCCCACTGCATCCGATCCGCCACAGGTGGATTGTCCGTTCGGGAATCGACTTTCATCCGAGATGACTGATAGCTAGACATTCAAACTCAGAATTCGAATTTCCGATTTCAACACACATACGAGAACCGGACACACACGCCTGGTGCATGGTCTGCGATCCGACGGAGTCGGATTGCCTACCTGACTAGCTACTTCCATACGAGCGACTTACACCCCCACTGCATCTGACACTCGGGAATCGACTTTCACCCGAGATGACTGATAGCTAGACACTCAATCCCAGAATCCGAATTTCCGATTTCAACACACACACTCCAGAACCAGGTATACACGCCCGGTGCATGGTCTGCGATCCGACGTAGTCGGATTGCCTACCTGACTAGCTACTTGCATACGAGCGACTTACACCCCCACTGCATCCGACACTCGGGAATCGACTTTCACCCGAGATGACTGATAGCTAGACACTCAATCCCAGAATCCGAATTTCCGATTTCAACACACACACACCAGAACCGGACATACCCGACCGGTGCATGGTCTGCTATCCGACGTAGTCGCGGATTGCCTACCTGGCTGGCTGTGTCGTACGATCGACTTGAATCGCGTGACTTACGACTAGACACTCTTCCGAGTTCAAAAATTACCGTTTAACCAGTGCTGCCAACACGACAAAACACAATAACCGACGACCCCCCATTCCCGCCGCAGGCTGGATCAAAAAACCCAGCATCGCCGACAAAGATGCACCACCGCCCACACGTTCTTTCCGCCGTAGGCGGGATGACAAACACCGGAATC
>CARXXK010001293.1:0-38223 GCA_949089665.1 Macrosiphum euphorbiae | reverse complement strand
TTTTTCTGTATGGAGCAACCGTCCACCACATTACGAAAATAATATTTACATCGACACACCGACGATATTTACGATATCACGATGTTACAATATAATATATTTTCAATAACTTCTAAACATTTTTATTTTTAGATAAGTATATTTGACAAGTATTTGCCGGTCTCGAACTCTCCTCTGACGAGCCGCCCCGGGTATTATCGGGCACAAAACGGCACTACGTCAACCAACACAATTGCAGTGTTTATTTACATATATACGAATTATTGTACAAAAATGCATTGTGAAACATTAACAATGATGTTGGACCCGAGCGGTCGATTTTCTACGAAACTAGTAACCAACTGTTGCAATAGCCAAGGCTAGGACCACACAATAATATAATATGATTACTACAGTATTACGCGTGGTGTACGTGGCACAATATATTAATTACTATTAACGAGTGCCACAAGGAAAAGTTAGTTTCTAAAGTACTAGAGGAGCCATAGCGAATACTTAAGTGGGACCTTGTAAAGGACTATGTAATCTGACTGCTGTCTACTATATAAAGGCTCCCCAGCAGGGAGACCGGACACACTATTTCTGCGTGACGACTAGTTGACAGTATTCATGCTAGAGATATTTGTCTTAAGTTGTAACATTACTCTGAGTGCTTTAAAAGTATTAACCACTAACCTTTGGTCAATAAATTTATAATAATAATTAATTTGACTACGTGTTACTTCATTTGATTCGACCTTGTCAACCGAACTCCACATCTGGTTCGCAACACAACAAACAATAGGAAAATTGGTTGGGTTGGCGTGCGGCGCAGTCTGTTAAATGTTGCGCCGGGTCCGCATACAATAATATAATATTATCATGAATATAAATAGTATACATTATAGTTTATATCATAATATATATTATATTATATATATATATATTTATATATAATATATTATATAATGTATAGTAAATAGTATATATATAGTATTATTAATAGGGACCGGATTTATATGCACAAAAAATCATCAAATTATGCTTCTAAAAATGCTGTAATATGTTATAAAATATGTATTTATTTTTAAATATGTACTTAAATATGCACTTAAAATTTTGTTTAAAACTATGTAAAAATATGTAAATGTATTATGTAAAATTATGTAACAATATTTATTAATTAATATGGTATTAAAAAAGTATAAAAAAGCTTTTAAAGTATTTTTTCGTCTTCTTCGCCATTCAACATTCTGTATCTTCAATCTATAAAGTATTAGCTCACATTAATAAAAACTGAAACAAAAATTGAATTCATATTTTACCTTATTGCATTGGATGATCAGAAGTTCCTTAATGTGTTCAAATTTTAAATTCCTCCGATTATCTGTAAGTACATTTTTATACATTGAAAAACTTCGCTCGACCTCAGCAGTATTTATAGGAGCGTACTTCATACATGCAATATCACTTGCATTTAAATCTTCAGGTAGTTCATAGTTTCCGTCTATTTCTCCTTCCAAAATCTTAGATATTGTCTTCATTATTTTATATCCAGGGTTTTTTCTTAGTACAGTTGTAAGTTTGGCATTTATAATACCACCAATTTTGTTTTTTGATAATTTTAATGTGGTTTTTGCATTGTCAATTTTATCGATTTTATGTGTCTGTGAACGTGAAAATACGACGAAAACGAATATATGTGTTATAAATAATAATATGCACTTTAAAACTGCAAATATGCATTCAATATGTATTTAATAGGTAAAAATGTTGAAATATGCAAAATATGCAAAATAAAATTGGTGTTATTTTAATAAGAGTGATCGAAATCGGGGAAAATTTTCATGAGATTTCAAAAAGCTTATTCCAATACATATATGCATTTGCATATAAATCCGGTCCCTAATTATTAATTATAGTATCTATAAATAATCATAATGATATTGTACACAAACGGTGACCCGTGAGCCGTTTGATTGTTATAGTAACAACCAGACTTGTTATTATCGACGGAAATCAAAACGATATACCTACCAGCACATGATTATGTTTCATAGAGTTGCAATACATTGGCACAATATTGTGTTATAAGCGTTTAAAGTTCAATTGTTGTCAAAATTTATCAAATTTATAATTTTAATTTATTTTTCGCTCAGAATTGTTTTTCTTGATATTATATCATTGTATTCAAATTTAACACAATCCATTACGTCATATATGATATACCCACCTTTGTTGAAATATGTTTGAATTCGTACTTGAAATATTTCTATACAGCCTGTACACAATGTTGCGATTGAAACTGCTCGTTTCCACCAAAAGTATACCTTTCCCGTTTCCACCTTTCCCGTTTCCTAACCAAAAATAATTATAACTCATAATGTTAAACGGACATAAACCATAAGCAAATATATGGCTGAATCCAATAATCACATAATGCTTTTTTTAACTTTTTGCTACCCTGATTACAGACGAAATAGAAGTCGTACGCACATTGACCATAGTTCCTTTTCGAATCGCCGTACGCCAAAATAACAGCAGAGCGACAACCACTTACCAACCTTCTTAAGGAATACAATGTATTGTAGAAAATATTATAGTATTATAGTGTAATCTAATAAAACGAACCATGGGACGCCATCTGCCGATTCTTTCATTATTATTCTAGACCATTACATGAAAAAAACAAAAGATATAATGATAATTAAAAACGCAAGATGGCTCACATGAAGAAACTCTCATTAGATGAAAATTCTGAGTTATTATACTATAATCTTAAAAAGAACTTCTTCAATGTGGCGTGAAAAATAATAATAATATAATAGCAAGATACATATAAAACATTTCAAAAACATTAAAACAATACTATTAACATCAAAAAGTCATGTAAATAATAAAAAAAAAAACTGCTCTCGAACGAGAAGTGAATCATACAAAGATATAAGGTACCGCGTTTTAAACAACTCACGATGATATGAGAGTAAGTATTAATTTATTAATAATTGTACTTACTCCTAGTTTAATTCGTAATTACTCAATTTTTGGAAGCCACCAATTTATGGTGGCTCATAATAATAATAAAGAAAAGTAATAAATTAAAAACGGCACACCCGCCCGTACCTATTCAGTACGAAAAAATAGTCCCCTGGGCTGTTCGGTCGCATATTACTATGTCCCCGGAAGCTTTGAACAAATTTAAATTATAAACATCATATAGAGAATTTTCCTGGCTTTCCGAATAAATAGGTTTAATGCGTCGCCACCTTCCGGAACTTGGTCGGAAAAATGAAAAACGGCGCATGGGTACCTGCACGCGGTGGTACGAAAAAATAGTCCCCTGGGCTGTTCGGTCGCATATTACTATGTCCCCGGAAGCTTTGAACAAATTTGAATTATAAACATCATATAGAGAATTTTCCTGGCTTTCCGAATATATAGGTTTAATGCGTCGCCACCTTCCGGAACATGGTCGGAAAAAATAAAAACGGCACACCCGCCCGTACCTATTCAGTACGAAAAAATAGTCCCCTGGGCTGTTCGGTCGCATATTACTATGTCCCCGGAAGCTTTGAACAAATTTGAATTATAAACATCATATAGAGAATTTTCCTGGCTTTCCGAATAAATAGGTTTAATGCGTCGCCACCTTCCGGAACATGGTCGGAAAAATGAAAAACGGCGCATGGGTACCCGCACGCGGTGGTACGAAAAAATAGTCCCCTGGGCTGTTCGGTCGCATATTACTATGTCCCCGGAAGCTTTGAACAAATTTGAATTATAAACATCATATAGAGAATTTTCCTGGCTTTCCGAATATATAGGTTTAATGCGTCGCCACCTTCCGGAACATGGTCGGAAAAATTAAAAACGGCACACCCGCCCGTACCTATTCAGTACGAAAAAATAGTCCCCTGGGCTGTTCGGTCGCATATTACTATGTCCCCGGAAGCTTTGAACAAATTTGAATTATAAACATCATATAGAGAATTTTCCTGGCTTTCCGAATATATAGGTTTAATGCGTCGCCACCTTCCGGAACATGGTCGGAAAAAATAAAAACGGCACACCCGCCCGTACCTATTCAGTACGAAAAAATAGTCCCCTGGGCTGTTCGGTCGCATATTACTATGTCCCCGGAAGCTTTGAACAAATTTGAATTATAAACATCATATAGAGAATTTTCCTGGCTTTCCGAATAAATAGGTTTAATGCGTCGCCACCTTCCGGAACTTGGTCGGAAAAATGAAAAACGGCGCATGGGTACCTGCACGCGGTGGTACGAAAAAATAGTCCCCTGGGCTGTTCGGTCGCATATTACTATGTCCCCGGAAGCTTTGAACAAATTTGAATTATAAACATCATATAGAGAATTTTCCTGGCTTTCCGAATAAATAGGTTTAATGCGTCGCCACCTTCCGGAACATGGTCGGAAAAATGAAAAACGGCGCATGGGTACCCGCACGCGGTGGTACGAAAAAATAGTCCCCTGGGCTGTTCGGTCGCATATTACTATGTCCCCGGAAGCTTTGAACAAATTTGAATTATAAACATCATATAGAGAATTTTCCTGGCTTTCCGAATATATAGGTTTAATGCGTCGCCACCTTCCGGAACATGGTCGGAAAAATTAAAAACGGCACACCCGCCCGTACCTATTCAGTACGAAAAAATAGTCCCCTGGGCTGTTCGGTCGCATATTACTATGTCCCCGGAAGCTTTGAACAAATTTGAATTATAAACATCATATAGAGAATTTTCCTGGCTTTCCGAATAAATAGGTTTAATGCGTCGCCACCTTCCGGAACTTGGTCGGAAAAATGAAAAACGGCGCATGGGTAAATGCACGCGGTGGTACGAAAAAATAGTCCCCTGGGCTGTTCGGTCGCATATTACTATGTCCCCGGAAGCTTTGAACAAATTTGAATTATAAACATCATATAGAGAATTTTCCTGGCTTTCCGAATAAATAGGTTTAATGCGTCGCCACCTTCCGGAACATGGTCGGAAAAATGAAAAACGGCGCATGGGTACCCGCACGCGGTGGTACGAAAAAATAGTCCCCTTGGCTGTTCGGTCGCATATTACTATGTCCCCGGAAGCTTTGAACAAATTTGAATTATAAACATCATATAGAGAATTTTCCTGGCTTTCCGAATATATAGGTTTAATGCGTCGCCACCTTCCGGAACATGGTCGGAAAATTTAAAAACGACACACCCGCCCGTACCTATTCAGTACGAAAAAATAGTCCCCTGGGCTGTTCGGTCGCATATTACTATGTTCCCGGAAGCTTTGAACAAATTTGAATTATAAACATCATATAGAGAATTTTCCTGGCTTTCCGAATAAATAGGTTTAATGCGTCGCCACCTTCCGGAACATGGTCGGAAAAATTAAAAACGGCACACCCGCCCGTACCTATTCAGTACGAAAAAATAGTCCCCTGGGCTGTTCGGTCGCATATTACTATGTCCCCGGAAGCTTTGAACAAATTTGAATTATAAACATCATATAGAGAATTTTCCTGGCTTTCCGAATATATAGATTTAATGCGTCGCCACCTTCCGGAACTTGGTCGGAAAAATGAAAAACGGCGCATGGGTACCTGCACGCGGTGGTACGAAAAAATAGTCCCCTGGGCTGTTCGGTCGCATATTACTATGTCCCCGGAAGCTTTGAACAAATTTGAATTATAAACATCATATAGAGAATTTTCCTGGCTTTCCGAATAAATAGGTTTAATGCGTCGCCACCTTCCGGAACATGGTCGGAAAAATGAAAAACGGCGCATGGGTACCCGCACGCGGTGGTACGAAAAAATAGTCCCCTGGGCTGTTCGGTCGCATATTACTATGTCCCCGGAAGCTTTGAACAAATTTGAATTATAAACATCATATAGAGAATTTTCCTGGCTTTCCGAATATATAGGTTTAATGCGTCGCCACCTTCCGGAACATGGTCGGAAAAATTAAAAACGGCACACCCGCCCGTACCTATTCAGTACGAAAAAATAGTCCCCTGGGCTGTTCGGTCGCATATTACTATGTCCCCGGAAGCTTTGAACAAATTTGAATTATAAACATCATATAGAGAATTTTCCTGGCTTTCCGAATAAATAGGTTTAATGCGTCGCCACCTTCCGGAACTTGGTCGGAAAAATGAAAAACGGCGCATGGGTACCTGCACGCGGTGGTACGAAAAAATAGTCCCCTGGGCTGTTCGGTCGCATATTACTATGTCCCCGGAAGCTTTGAACAAATTTGAATTATAAACATCATATAGAGAATTTTCCTGGCTTTCCGAATAAATAGGTTTAATGCGTCGCCACCTTCCGGAACATGGTCGGAAAAATGAAAAACGGCGCATGGGTACCCGCACGCGGTGGTACGAAAAAATAGTCCCCTGGGCTGTTCGGTCGCATATTACTATGTCCCCGGAAGCTTTGAACAAATTTGAATTATAAACATCATATAGAGAATTTTCCTGGCTTTCCGAATATATAGGTTTAATGCGTCGCCACCTTCCGGAACATGGTCGGAAAAATTAAAAACGGCACACCCGCCCGTACCTATTCAGTACGAAAAAATAGTCCCCTGGGCTGTTCGGTCGCATATTACTATGTCCCCGGAAGCTTTGAACAAATTTGAATTATAAACATCATATAGAGAATTTTCCTGGCTTTCCGAATATATAGGTTTAATGCGTCGCCACCTTCCGGAACTTGGTCGGAAAAATGAAAAACGGCGCATGGGTACCTGCACGCGGTGGTACGAAAAAATAGTCCCCTGGGCTGTTCGGTCGCATATTACTATGTCCCCGGAAGCTTTGAACAAATTTGAATTATAAACATCATATAGAGAATTTTCCTGGCTTTCCGAATATATAGGTTTAATGCGTCGCCACATTCCGGAACATGGTCGGAAAATTTAAAAACGACACACCCGCCCGTACCTATTCAGTACGAAAAAATAGTCCCCTGGGCTGTTCGGTCGCATATTACTATGTTCCCGGAAGCTTTGAACAAATTTGAATTATAAACATCATATAGAGAATTTTCCTGGCTTTCCGAATAAATAGGTTTAATGCGTCGTCACCTTCCGGAACATGGTCGGAAAAATGAAAAACGGCGCATGGGTACCTGCACGCGGTGGTACGAAAAAATAGTCCCCTGGGCTGTTCGGTCGCATATTACTATGTCCCCGGAAGCTTTGAACAAATTTGAATTATAAACATCATATAGAGAATTTTCCTGGCTTTCCGAATATATAGGTTTAATGCGTCGCCACCTTCCGGAACATGGTCGGAAAAATTAAAAACGGCACACCCGCCCGTACCTATTCAGTACGAAAAAATAGTCCCCTGGGCTGTTCGGTCGCATATTACTATGTCCCCGGAAGCTTTGAACAAATTTGAATTATAAACATCATATAGAGAATTTTCCTGGCTTTCCGAATATATAGGTTTAATGCGTCGCCACCTTCCGGAACATGGTCGGAAAAAATAAAAACGGCACACCCGCCCGTACCTATTCAGTACGAAAAAATAGTCCCCTGGGCTGTTCGGTCGCATATTACTATGTCCCCGGAAGCTTTGAACAAATTTGAATTATAAACATCATATAGAGAATTTTCCTGGCTTTCCGAATAAATAGGTTTAATGCGTCGCCACCTTCCGGAACATGGTCGGAAAAATGAAAAACGGCGCATGGGTACCCGCACGCGGTGGTACGAAAAAATAGTCCCCTGGGCTGTTCGGTCGCATATTACTATGTCCCCGGAAGCTTTGAACAAATTTGAATTATAAACATCATATAGAGAATTTTCCTGGCTTTCCGAATATATAGGTTTAATGCGTCGCCACCTTCCGGAACATGGTCGGAAAAATTAAAAACGGCACACCCGCCCGTACCTATTCAGTACGAAAAAATAGTCCCCTGGGCTGTTCGGTCGCATATTACTATGTCCCCGGAAGCTTTGAACAAATTTGAATTATAAACATCATATAGAGAATTTTCCTGGCTTTCCGAATATATAGGTTTAATGCGTCGCCACCTTCCGGAACTTGGTCGGAAAAATGAAAAACGGCGCATGGGTACCTGCACGCGGTGGTACGAAAAAATAGTCCCCTGGGCTGTTCGGTCGCATATTACTATGTCCCCGGAAGCTTTGAACAAATTTGAATTATAAACATCATATAGAGAATTTTCCTGGCTTTCCGAATAAATAGGTTTAATGCGTCGCCACCTTCCGGAACATGGTCGGAAAAATGAAAAACGGCGCATGGGTACCCGCACGCGGTGGTACGAAAAAATAGTCCCCTGGGCTGTTCGGTCGCATATTACTATGTCCCCGGAAGCTTTGAACAAATTTGAATTATAAACATCATATAGAGAATTTTCCTGGCTTTCCGAATATATAGGTTTAATGCGTCGCCACCTTCCGGAACATGGTCGGAAAAATTAAAAACGGCACACCCGCCCGTACCTATTCAGTACGAAAAAATAGTCCCCTGGGCTGTTCGGTCGCATATTACTATGTCCCCGGAAGCTTTGAACAAATTTGAATTATAAACATCATATAGAGAATTTTCCTGGCTTTCCGAATATATAGGTTTAATGCGTCGCCACCTTCCGGAACTTGGTCGGAAAAATGAAAAACGGCGCATGGGTACCTGCACGCGGTGGTACGAAAAAATAGTCCCCTGGGCTGTTCGGTCGCATATTACTATGTCCCCGGAAGCTTTGAACAAATTTGAATTATAAACATCATATAGAGAATTTTCCTGGCTTTCCGAATAAATAGGTTTAATGCGTCGCCACCTTCCGGAACATGGTCGGAAAAATGAAAAACGGCGCATGGGTACCCGCACGCGGTGGTACGAAAAAATAGTCCCCTGGGCTGTTCGGTCGCATATTACTATGTCCCCGGAAGCTTTGAACAAATTTGAATTATAAACATCATATAGAGAATTTTCCTGGCTTTCCGAATATATAGGTTTAATGCGTCGCCACCTTCCGGAACATGGTCG
The DNA here is from genome assembly GCA_949089665.1 of Macrosiphum euphorbiae. Classification (NCBI taxonomy): domain Eukaryota; kingdom Metazoa; phylum Arthropoda; class Insecta; order Hemiptera; family Aphididae; genus Macrosiphum; species Macrosiphum euphorbiae. Next base: position 29,214 of record CARXXK010001293.1, on the reverse strand, counting down.
GAAAAATTAAAAACGGCACACCCGCCCGTACCTATTCAGTACGAAAAAATAGTCCCCTGGGCTGTTCGGTCGCATATTACTATGTCCCCGGAAGCTTTGAACAAATTTGAATTATAAACATCATATAGAGAATTTTCCTGGCTTTCCGAATAAATAGGTTTAATGCGTCGCCACCTTCCGGAACTTGGTCGGAAAAATGAAAAACGGCGCATGGGTAAATGCACGCGGTGGTACGAAAAAATAGTCCCCTGGGCTGTTCGGTCGCATATTACTATGTCCCCGGAAGCTTTGAACAAATTTGAATTATAAACATCATATAGAGAATTTTCCTGGCTTTCCGAATAAATAGGTTTAATGCGTCGCCACCTTCCGGAACATGGTCGGAAAAATGAAAAACGGCGTATGGGTACCCGCACGCGGTGGTACGAAAAAATAGTCCCCTTGGCTGTTCGGTCGCATATTACTATGTCCCCGGAAGCTTTGAACAAATTTGAATTATAAACATCATATAGAGAATTTTCCTGGCTTTCCGAATAAATAGGTTTAATGCGTCGCCACCTTCCGGAACATGGTCGGAAAAATGAAAAACGGCGCATGGGTACCTGCACGCGGTGGTACGAAAAAATAGTCCCCTGGGCTGTTCGGTCGCATATTACTATGTCCCCGGAAGCTTTGAACAAATTTGAATTATAAACATCATATAGAGAATTTTCCTGGCTTTCCGAATAAATAGGTTTAATGCGTCGCCACCTTCCGGAACATGGTCGGAAAAATGAAAAACGGCGCATGGGTACCTGCACGCGGTGGTACGAAAAAATAGTCCCCTGGGCTGTTCGGTCGCATATTACTATGTCCCCGGAAGCTTTGAACAAATTTGAATTATAAACATCATATAGAGAATTTTCCTGGCTTTCCGAATAAATAGGTTTAATGCGTCGCCACCTTCCGGAACATGGTCGGAAAAATGAAAAACGGCGCATGGGTACCCGCACGCGGTGGTACGAAAAAATAGTCCCCTTGGCTGTTCGGTCGCATATTACTATGTCCCCGGAAGCTTTGAACAAATTTGAATTATAAACATCATATAGAGAATTTTCCTGGCTTTCCGAATATATAGGTTTAATGCGTCGCCACCTTCCGGAACATGGTCGGAAAATTTAAAAACGACACACCCGCCCGTACCTATTCAGTACGAAAAAATAGTCCCCTGGGCTGTTCGGTCGCATATTACTATGTTCCCGGAAGCTTTGAACAAATTTGAATTATAAACATCATATAGAGAATTTTCCTGGCTTTCCGAATAAATAGGTTTAATGCGTCGCCACCTTCCGGAACATGGTCGGAAAAATGAAAAACGGCGCATGGGTACCTGCACGCGGTGGTACGAAAAAATAGTCCCCTGGGCTGTTCGGTCGCATATTACTATGTCCCCGGAAGCTTTGAACAAATTTGAATTATAAACATCATATAGAGAATTTTCCTGGCTTTCCGAATAAATAGGTTTAATGCGTCGCCACCTTCCGGAACATGGTCGGAAAAATGAAAAACGGCGCATGGGTACCTGCACGCGGTGGTACGAAAAAATAGTCCCCTGGGCTGTTCGGTCGCATATTACTATGTCCCCGGAAGCTTTGAACAAATTTGAATTATAAACATCATATAGAGAATTTTCCTGGCTTTCCGAATAAATAGGTTTAATGCGTCGCCACCTTCCGGAACTTGGTCGGAAAAATGAAAAACGGCGCATGGGTACCTGCACGCGGTGGTACGAAAAAATAGTCCCCTGGGCTGTTCGGTCGCATTAATATACGGGCACATAATGATGTAAGTGAATTTCATGGCGCCATCTTGTGGTTGATGGTATTACAAATGTCGGGTGCCTTGAATATAATAAAACGCAACCCGGCATACAAGGCCTGTTATCACTAGTCGTCCGAGAAAATAGTCCCCTAGCTATAGTCCCCCAACTTCACACCCGTTCAATTTCATTATTTGTATAATTCATTAAACCAGCTCCTTTATTCTCTGTTGTTTTTGTAGGTTTTAAAATTTCTGTTGTTGGTTTTGGTGGTTTTAAAATTTCTGTTATTGGTATTGTAGGAAAATCTGGTATTGTAGAATTTAAATTTTCTGTTGGTGTTGTTGATGTTTTTTTTTCTATTTGAATTTTTTTCCAAATAGGACTAATCAATTTTATATATTTATTACCTCCACTTGATCTAACACTATTTGTATTTTTATCAAAATTTTTGTATATTGCATCTGTTTCAAGTAATATTTGTGTATATTTTTCTAAATCATCTTTATTATATTCATCTTGTTTTGGAACATCTGATTGAGTTAATAGACTCCACATACCTGGAGTTATTTCACGTTCTTTACCTTTTAATATTATATTATCTAAATTAAATGTTATTATTTCTTTTCCGATCGAATGTTGTTTAGTTTTTTTATTAAAATTTATTCCAAATGAATTATGTTCAGGTAAAGATGCTAGAGCTATACTAGAATTTTTACCTAATATTGTATCAGGAGGCAAAGGAGATGAATTTTTTAATTTTATCGGAGAACTTTTAGGTGTTTGAATATTTTCATAATCCTCTGTACTTAATATTCGTAATAGCTCTGGATTACGAGGTTTATAAAGAGTTGTAGGTATTAACATTTTTTTAATATCATTATCAGTTTTAATAGCAACCTCTTTAACACCATTAACAGATGATTCAACTTTTGATAAACCTTCTAATATTGGTCCAAATTGTTTTACTTTATCTTCAGCTGAATGTATATCGTCTATAACTCTTTTTCTATAGTTACTTTTTAAATTTTTTTTAATATTTATTATTTTTTCTATGTTTGCTAGTGAATATTCTTTTTCTTGTAATTTTTTTTCATCATCTTCATCTTCATCTTCATCTTCATCTTTTCTCAAATTATTTACCTTTTTTTCAGAATGTGATAAATTTGATTTTTTAAATTTATTTTTTAAATTTTGTTCAAGATGAATTAATTCTTTAATATTTTTAGGGTCGTTTTCTAAATTAGTTCCTTCCTTGAAATTGTTTTGTGTTTCTGATGGATCTGTAAATGTAACTTTTTTTAAATTTTTTTTTATTATTTTTCTTAAATTGTTTTGAGTTTGTTTAACATTCATTTATTATATGAAAAATATTAATTTTTTCATTATCAAGTATTATTAAGTATAATCAAGTAGTTTTTCAAGTTTATAGTACAAACGATTATTGAGTAGATCGATTGTTATAAATCCATAGTCATTTTTCCAACAATCTGAACATAAAGTTTTAAAATCATTGAAAGAAATAGTATTACTTAAAAAATCATTCCAAATGTTTTTAATATATTGAGTTGATTTAAAAACTATTAAAAGAGTTAAATTATTTCTTATATATTGTTTATTTGCTGAACTATAACATTGATTTAAAAAAATAACTGAAATATTTTTTGGTCTTGATCTATTCATATATTCATAAATAGGTTTTTGTTCATCTAAAGGAATATCATCAAAAACAACTAAGCTATCACATTCACATTCGTCTACAGATATAATATCTGTATCAGATATATAAAAATAAATCTCAGGTATACCTTCAAATATTTCTATTAGATCATTATAAACTGGTTGGTCGATACTTTTTGTAAAAATATATAATTTTTCATAATTAGTCCAATGATTTAGAACTATATTCCTCAACACCTCTGTTTTACCAGAGCCTGATGGACCAGTTATTTGAAGTCGCATAGGTAAATGAAATAAAGATTTTATTTTATTTTTTATTTTATATGGTTTTATTATAATAAGATTCATTTTATTATAAAAAATTTTTATAATAAAAAATTATTATTTTTTATAATAAAAAAAATTTTTTTTTTTAATTTTTTTTTTTTATTTTTTACTATTATAAACAATGTATAATATTTTTAAAAAGTATGATCAGTTTATTGAAAGTGTTCAATATAAAACTTTTACACCTATAAGTAACAATCAACTTAATACACCTAATAAAGATACCATTTTTAAAATAAATAACCAGGATAATTTTCTGGATATTAGAAAAGCAAAGTATTATATGTCTGGTAAATATTTACAAAAAGATGGAAAAGAATATCCTAAAGGTTCAAAAATACAACTAATTGATGATTTTCCTAAACATTTATGTACTAAAGTTCAAGTTAAAATACATGGTAAAACAATAACTGAACTTGAGCATGTAGGAAAAGTAAGTACAATTAACGGTGTGATAAACTGCAACTCTTTGGATTCAAATGGACCAAGTATAAACTCAGGCTTTGTAAGCAAATTTAAAGGTGGAGGTAATTTTAATGTTATGGGTTTATTATCAGAATTTGGTTTACCATTTTTCAATGACATTTCAATTCCTGTTATCAATTGTAATATGGAATTATGTTTTACTAGAAATACAGATGATGATGCATTACTAAAAAAAGATGTAGTTATTGAAAATGGTAAAGAGGTAAGAAAAACTGTTATAGGAACAGAAGATGGTAAAATTATTATTGATGAATTTTTAATTAAAATTCCAGTTGTACGATACGCTGCTTTACAAAATGTTTTATTGGTAAATGAAATAACTACATTTTCTAAAGAAAAAAAGTATACTTTTAATTTTAAAACGTGGCAAATGATTGAGGAAAGAAATATAAAAGGAAAAACTATTAAAATTAATGTAACACATGAATATCGAGGTAGAGATGATCCTATGTTTTGTGGTTTTGGTTTTCAAACAAATAAATTAAATACTCAAGATCATGACCCTGGTGAATTTGATCATTGTTGTGTTAGAAGCTATAGTTTTGAATTAAATGGAATAAATTATCCTGCAGAACGTCAAGATGAAGATTTTAATAATAATAAGTTTTGTCAATTTTATGATGATTTGATGTCATATAAATTAACTTATCATAAAAATACTCAAGAACTTCCATTGATGTATAATGATCCAACTGATTTTAAGGATTATAGATCAATATTTCTAACTAAAACAGTTTATCAACCAGAAAATATACTTTTTAATAAAAAAAATATTATTTTACATATTGAGTTACATGAAGATTTAGGTACCTAAAGATACAATTTGTTATATTTTTTTCATAAGAGAAGATGAATTTTTGTTTGATGTCGAAAAAGGTACTATTGAAGAAATATAAAAATATAAAAATATAAAAATATAAAAATATAAAAATATAAAAAGTTGGAGTACTCCAACCTTTATCTCCTAGTGACTATTATTTTCAATAGAATATTTCTATTGAAAAATAATTTAATATTTATTCTTTAATTAAATCAAGATAAACAATAAAATCATCATTATCAAAAACATATTTTTTACCATTTTGATCTATAATATCTATTTTTATTTCTTGAAAATGTCCTTTAACAGGTATATATATTATTGAATTAGTTTTTATATATGGATTATCATAATCATAATAAAAATTATACAAAACATCTTCCTCGATGTGATGACTATCCTTAACAGATGAAAAAGATTTTTCAATTATATTGCAATGTACTTCTAATAATCGTTTATTTATATTATTATTATTTAAACCTTCTCCAATGTGTTTATATAAAAAATTCATTTTATCAATCCCTAAACTTGTTTTAAAATTTTGATCCATCAAAAAATCAGTTTTTGAAGTAAATGTAATACAATTATTATCATTTTGTAATTTAATACCTAATGGTAATTTACTATTCAATTGATCAATTGAATAATTTCCCTTTATCATAGTTTTAATGTTATTACTTCGACTCGTTATAACACCATTAAAATTTTTAAAAAAACCTTGTGTATAAAAATGTATAGGATTCGTAAAATAACGATCGATATCAAAATTATGCAAGTTAGTTTCAATATTTAATTTATTTTTTTCATCTATTGTAAGTATTATACCATCATTTCTATCAGTATTCAATATTGCTTCTAATTCAGATAATGAATAAATACCAATAGGTATTTTATAAATGTTATTTGAATTTACATCATCATCATTATATATTTTAATTTGACATTCTTTCTCTATATTTATATATTGATCATTGGAAGTAGGAACATACATTGCTGATTTATTAATAGTTAATAAAAAATCAATTGTTATGTTTTGAAAACCTAAATAATTTTTTAAATTTTCATCTAAATTATAATAACAAGGAGATTTTATTTCAATTTTTTTATTAGCATAAGATAACACTAAAGGTTGAAATTGTTTGTTTAATTCATTAATACTATATTCTCCTTTTTTTATTTCTATAAATTTATCATTAATTTGTATTTTACAATCTGTTTCAATATTAAACCAATTTAACCCTTTAATAAATATTGAATCCAGACCTATTTTATAATTATTATTATTATAATATTTGTTTGATAAATAAATACAACCGTTTTTAACTTTTATAAATACCATTTATAAAAGTAATTATATATATTTATTATAATTATATAATTATATAATATTATTTTATTCAAATTGTATCAATTGCTTTGTGCTTCCGTTATCTAAATTTTGTAATCCATTATAAACAAGATTAAAATTTTTCGAACTTAGATTATATAATGAAATATTTTCTTTTGTAAACACATCTAAAAATCTATTTGGTAAAAATACTTGCAATTTTTTATCTAATATAACAACTATTGTCTTACCATAAATTGTATCAATATATTTGAAACGAGTAACCTCATATTTTTTTCCTTTTTCTAAGTCACATACTTTTACAAAATCATATTGATCGTTGCAATTATTTAAAAGTGTTTTCAAATTATCCATTTCTATTATTTATTATAATAGAGATGTATTTTTTTTTTAATCGCATATTTAAATTATATTTATTTCTAAATAACATAACAATGTTAATCTTTACGAACAGACAGACAGACAGACAAACAGACATACAGACAGACAGACAAACAGACAGACAAACAGACAGACAAACAGACGGACAAACAGACGGACAGACAGACAGACATAATAACATTGAACGTCCGTCTGTCTGTCTGTCTCATGAATCGTGTGAGTCCGGTTTTTTTAATAATCATACACTTTGATGTATGTTTTAATAATTCGATGTTAAAAAAAAAATATATTTACTAATATAAATAATAGAAATGGAAAATATCAAAACACTTTTAAATATGATTGAACAACAACGTAAAATCCTAAGACCTATATTTAATGATAGTGATATTGATATTGATATTGACTGTGAAATTAGTAATAAGTTATGGAATCATATAATGGGTAATTGCTGTTTTGAAAATCTTTTAAAATATGATTATTACAAAAAACATAATCAATTAAAATCATTTAACTTCCGTTTCATTAGTAATTGTTGTTTCGAAAATATTTTAAGTTTTATTAAAAACAAAAATTATAATGAAATGAAACTTTCATTAAACGAACTACGTAAATTAATACAAGAGGAATTACACGATTTGAATAATAATAATAATAATTATATGGAGCTAGACTGATTATTTTTTAAACTTTGAAAATTTAAATCGAATATAATACTTACGAAGTATTATATATAATATTATAATACCTATACAGTGTGGTATAATAATAATAATAATAATAATAATAATAATAATAATATTGTATATATATCAACGTTGGACTGATTATTTTTTTTAACATCCGGTATTGAATACCTTATCATAATATATATGTATAGTTTATATTATGATGTTTTTTTTATCAAATTATTTAAATAGTGTTTAAATAATCATTATACATGCCCAAGTGTTGTAGCTCAGTCGGTAACGCGTTTGATTTAAAATGTGTTCTTGGTCGGATTGAAACTAGTGGGAGAATGTGAACCGCGGCATATTCACCTACTAATTTCATCAGGCTTTGAAGACGTTTACGGTAGATTGTATAGGTGGGTGCACACACCTATGCAATCTACTGAAAAACTGTTGTTGTCCTGCTGGATAAAGCACTTGGGTAACTTCACTGCCCACGATAGCTTTGCAGATATCTGTAAAAGAGTTCCGGCCTCCTTTTTTCCTAACGGGTATCTGCAAAGCTGGGAATGATTTTGTAGATTTTTTGCATTTTTTTCCATATTTCTATTAAAAATATTAAAAAATAACACGATCGTATATGTTCTATATTTCATTTAATATTTGATATTATCAAGTCGGATCAACACAGATATGTTTTATATACTTATCTACACTACATATTAAAAGTTTACCCCCCGCTTCATATTTTTCATTTAAGTATAACTCCGTTGCTATTTATGTTAGAATCTTCATTTTTACATTAAACATTTTTGATTTTAATTCTTTATAAGTCCCCCTCAAAGTATCATAGTGTAAAATCGTTTTTAAAGATTTTTGGATAACGCGACATCATACGAAGACAACATATTTTAATATTTCCTAAATCTTGAACAACAAAAATATTATGGAGATATTCGCCCATAGTACCAGTTGTATTTATTAAATCATTAGCTATTTTACAAATTTCAAGCCATGTTGGCGATTCTAGTACTTTAGAAGCATAAGGTTTTCCTAGTTTTCGTTTTCCATTTATAGAAATATTGTTTTCAACAATTAAAATATTTCCTTCAATTGGAATTTTATGTAGATTATATTTAATATTCTCAGAATTTTCATAGTATTCAAAAGCACAAAATTTCACATAAAATTTTTTTTTTTTTATACTTTTTTTTATTTCATTTTGCATTTCTTTTTCTTGTACCTTATTAAAATTATTTATAGATTCCATTCTTTTATTATAAATATCAATTCCTTTAACTCAGGTATTCAATTTCTTTTTATACATTTTTTTGCATTTCGATTTTTATTTTTAATAGAACAATTCTATTAAAAATATTTTTTAATACACTATATTACATTTCGATTTTAATTATTAATATCATAAGTATTATGAAAAATATTTTTGGGGTGAAAATGTATTTAATAAGTTTTGCGAAAAATTTTTTTATTATTATTGCATTTCAATTTTTATTTTTAATAATTAAGTTTTGCGGAAAATATTTTTATTATTATTGCATTTCGATTTTTATTTTTAATAATTAAGTTTTGTGGAAAATATTTTTATTATTATTGCATTTCATAAGTTTTGCGAAAAATTTTTTAATTATTATTGCATTTCAATTTTCTGATCTTTTTGCACATTGTTTTCTTTGTGATCTTTTACTGATATATTATGAGGTGCGCCAGGACTGGTATATATATACTACTGTGGGGTAAGGATTTGCTGAGTAATTTTTGTTACTAGTGGTGTTGGTTTCAATTTTAAGATCTGCGGTGATTTTATTTGGTTGATTTTACTAGGTGGTTTTGTGACGATTGACTTTGGGGTGCTTAGTGAGTTTTGACGAATTGATGGGCTTTTCATCGCTGGTTTTTTTGAAAACATGTTTAAGAGTTTAGGGCTTGCGCCCTGGTCGTTATTATTTTGTACACTTGTCTACGGTATTAAATAATTACCATAATTACCTGCGTACGTTGACTGCGTTGACTGTTTGCTATCGAAGCTAATAAATGCGGAACTCGCGATAAGAAACGTGTTGTCTGTACGCAGTATGAACACGAACTGAGTCAAATTATTATCTCATTTAAATACTATATTTTATAATAATATGTTTGTCAAATGTAACATGTGATACACTTACACAAAAAGTAGAGGCACTACGGCATCAGACTTTATTATTATACACAACATTGTGGGTACCTAATAATATATATTATTATATGATTTATATGGGTTATGGCCTATGGGTAGTGTTTGAAAATTTCATGAAATTTAAAATAATGAAATATTTCGTGAAATATTTCATGAAATATTTCAAAATATATGAAATATTTCAGTATTTTAATAGATTTTGTTTTATTTTTAAATAAGCTTTATATTTACATATAATTGTCATAAATTACCTTCATCACTATATGGTACCTGTATGTATACCTAACCTTTGGTATTATACATTTAAATTGGTATTCAAAATTTTTAAATATTTTAATGTTTAAATGATATAAGTAGGTATACAATATTATACATGTATATTTTATACTTACTGAATTCTGACATTAGAATTTAGAACACTGAACATTGTGTTAAAAAAATAAATAAATTGTGTTTTTATTTGTGTTAAAAAAAATTTCAATGTTTCACGTTTTTGTGAAATATTTCACAACTTAGTGAAATATTTCAAAATGAAATATTTCATTTGAAATATTTCATGAAATATTTCACATACTTCAAACACTACCTATGGGTAGCGATGTGCTGAATTCGTTTATTTTTTGTGTCTAGATAGACATTTTAAAAATATTTCCTTTTTATGACTAACATTTGACAATTTAATACAATGGCTTCTAAGTTATCGTAACTTAAATTCAAAAAAACAGTTAACTCGATAGTGATGCCATTACCGACGGACAAAATTTAATATTTATTTATTTCGGCTATTGATTCCACCGGATATATTATTTTATTTATGTTGATTCTGCCGACCGTTTATTAAACAATAACCGATGTATCATATTTTACAGAATTTTTCTAATTTATAGTATAGGTACATTCAGTTTTCCATATAATAGCAAGTGTATTATTTTTATTTAAATTATCGTCAAACGTTGTCGTACACAACGAAAAAATATACAATTTACTTATATCTAAACTTACAAACTATTTTACAAAATGTATAGCTATATTATATACCCTAGCTAATATAGAAATACCCTCTCCCTCAACTGGCAACGTCACTGATAATATATTATAATACATAATCCCATAATATATTATTTACACTTATGTCATTGTTTATATATTGTCATAAAATAACAATAACATATAAAATATGGAAATGAAAGCCTCTTACATTTTTGTTTTATTATTATTTAAGTAAATAATTTACAAATATTCAGCGGATTCGAAAGACAGACGACAGTCGTCGGAATAGACATTTAAAAAAGTTCGTCGGAGTCGATAGCCGGCTAAATCAACACGTAAAAAAGCTGGGCGGAATTAATACTTGGCACGATTGATAGACTTCTAACATTTCGAAAAAGGTAATTTCGGTGATATTTCTGTACACCCTGGCAGACACCCTAGGTTTCTATACACCACCGATCAGCTGACAGCTGCTAAACGTGCGCACGTGTAAGGGAAGCCTTTAGCTATTGTCATATTATTATTATTCTCACTATTGTTGTTATTATTTGAAGACCGTGTAACGTAATTGGGGTAAATAACCGTGTCGGCGTCTATCGTCACAAGGGGCTCTTTATTGTTATATTTTTTTTTTGTAAGTCGATATAATATTATAATCGTCATTCGTCATATTATGCGGGGCTTCTGAATTGCATGCCAAAAAATAAATATAAATTGGAATGTCGGAATTGCATGCCATCTCTTAGACTCTAAGACTCTAAGAGTCTAGATACTTGCTTATGCGAGTCAGGATTTTCGTTATACGCTGCAACTAAAACCAAATACCGCAACCGCCTCAATGTTGAACCTGACCTCCGACTCCAATTATCAAAAATAAAACCTGACATTGCAAAACTGTGCCAAAATAAGCAGCCACATACATCACATTAATTCAAATTAAATTGTAAATATTTTTCATTTGTAATATTTTTATGTAATAATTATAATCATAATAACAATAATTTTTATTTATTTATCTTTTTAAAAATGCATTAATTTATAATTAATTTAGTTGTGTAGCTTAGAATGCTTAGATTGTATTAGGTTTAATAAAATTAATAAAATTAGTTCTCAATGAGTACTTTTTTTGTTCTATCTTTCATGTTATATACAGCAGGGCACCGTGGCTAACTTGGTGCCTCTAAAAGGGCACCGCGGGAAAAAAAGTTTGGGAACCGCTGTCTTAGAGTATGTCCAAAAAAATTACTAAATAACAAAAAAAAAAAATACAAAAATACAATTTACGTATATCTAAATTTACAAACTATTTAAAAAAATGTATAGCTATATTATATACCCTAGCTAATATACCCTCTTCCTCAACTGGCAACGCCACTGATAATATATTATTATACATAATTCCATGATATATATATATATATTATACACAAATATGTCATTGTGTATATATTGTCATAAAATAACAATAACATTTAAAATATGGAAATGGAAGCCTTTTACATTTTTGTTTTATTATTATTTAAGTAAATAATTTACAAATATTCAGCGGATTCGACATTTAAAAAAGTTCATCGGAGTCGATAACCGGCTGAATCAACACGTAAAAAACTGGGCAGAAATAATACTTGGCACGATTGATAGACTTCTAACATTTCGAAAAAGGTAATTTCGGTGATATTCCTATACACCCTGGGTGGCATGCGACCACCGATCAGCTGACAGCTGCTAAACGTGCGCACGTGTGACGGCAGCCTTTTGTCATATTATTATTATTCTTCCTATTGTTATTATTATTTGACGACCGTGTAACATAGGTAAATAACCGTGTCGGCGTCTATTGTCACAAAAGGGGCTCTTTATTGTTATATTTTTTTTTTGTAAGTCGATATAATCGTCATATTATGCGGTGCTTCCGAATTGCATGCCAAAAAATAAATATTAATTGGAATGTCCGAATTGCATGCAATCTCTTAGAGGGGTATGTCCGAATAAAATGACTAAATAACTTAATTTTCCACTGGAGGAACGAAATTTTGTTACATTACAATAAAATATATAAATATTGTAGAAGGTGACACTGTGAATAATAAATAATAAATAAAACTATTTTTCATCAACAACAAAGGCCATTAGTTAAAATATAAAACTATTGTAGTTTAGGGTAATCAAGTGAGTGTATTTTACATGTTTACATAGTATTTCAAATAAATAATATTATTTTAAAAATTGGTGGTTTTTTGACATTTCAAGCACACAATATTACAGTTTAAATATACAATATATATTATAATAATAGTTCATAATAATAAAATATGTGAATATGGAAAATATTATATATTAATAATACTTATACCGGAAAAATATTTTTTTGAATAATTAAATAGTTGTAGCATTTTATAAAACGGTTAATATTAAAGGGGAAATAGTTTAAAATTATTCAGTGGCCTAATTACAATGAAAAATTACGTTACAATATAATAATAATAATAAATTAAAAAAACAATAATAATAATAGTAGGTAATAATATTATAATAACTTATAAATTATAAAAGCTTATAAATTTGACAGCTACAAACACTTAAGTGACCGATACGCGCATGTCTATGTCTGTGAAACAGACTACAATACACTACATTACTCAAATATAGATACAGTTAGGGAAAATATTTACTCGGATATAAAAACATTTCAATCTAGAAACTAATCAATTGTAACAACCATAGATAAAATAGCTTTTCTATACAAGCATTTTTTTTTTTAAATTAAGAAAGTCCAAAAAAAGTTTAAGTTGTTTAAGTGCATAATAAATAAACATGTGGTTCAAGGCATGCAATTTGGATAGACTCCTCTAAGAGATGGCATGCAATTCGGACAGACCCCTCCAAGAGATGGCATGCAATTTGGACATTTTTTTTTTTGGCATGCAATTCGGGTGCAGCCATTTTATGATATCAAAAACTTTATTAAACACAACATTATACCTACCTAATAATATTTATTATTATATGATTCATATGGCCTATATGGGTAGTTATTAGTGATATTGTGCTGAATTGATACATATTTATTAGCACAACAGTACCACAACCTACCCCAATATAAACGTCTGTTTTATTGAAAATACAGGACAAATTGACATTTGGCATCATTGACAATAAACGATGCTCAATAACCATGAATGGGTATAGGTAGACGGCTGTCGTCATAATCGACATTTAGACATTTATAGACTTCTAACATTTCGAAAAAGGTAATTTTGGTGATATTTCTATACACCCTGGCGCGTGCGACCACCGATCAGCTGACAGCTGCTATACGTGTGTACGTGTAAGGCCGACGGTAGCCTTCAGCTATTGTCATATTATTATTATTCTTACTATTATTATTATTTGACAATTGGGGTAAAACCGTGTCGGCGTCGATCGTCACAAAAGGGGCTCTTTATTGTTATATTTTTTTTTTGTACCAAAGTCGATATAATCGTCATATTAATTTATAATATCAAAGACTTTATTATACACATTACACAACATTATACCTACCTAATAATATTTATTATAATATGATTTATATGGGTTATGGCCTATGGGTAGTTATTCGCGATGTGCTGAATTGATACATATTTATTAGCTCAACAGGTTAGACCCACTGCACCTACCCCAATATAGACGTCTGTTTTATTGAAAATAAAGGAAAAATTGACATTTTGCATCATTGACAATAAGCGATGCTGAATAACCCTGAATGGGTATTATAGGTATTCAAACCGTGAAATTGTCATATTTAAATGAACAAACGCTGAATATAAAGATTCGTTTATTTTTTGTGTCTAGGTAGACATTTTAAAAATATTTCCTTTTCATGACTAACATTTGACAATTTAATACAATAGTCTCTAAGTTATCAAAACATTAATGAAAAAAAAAACCGTTAACTTGAAAGTGATGCCATTACCGACTGACAACATTTAATATTTATTTACATTATTTTTGGCATTTTTCTAAGACGTATTATACATGAAAACCTATTCCCTGAGACACCTAAAAACAAAACCTATTAATTAGTGAAACTGTACTAAAATCCGATGAGTAAATACCTACTTTTTGAGATATAGGTACATGTAGGTACATACAAAAATTGGTCTTCTATTTTATAATATTATATAATATGATTATTGGAATAATAAATCTGTGTAACAATGCTCTTTAGCAGGGTTAATAGTAATACTTAATTGTGTCCAACCTTTTATGTTAAATAATAATATAGTGTTTCAGATTTTTATACCATAACACTATAACGTCCATAGGCGTGTCTACGGGTCTTGCCTGTCATGCACAGGCATGACCTGCGAAATTTGATCTAATTTACATTATAAATTGCGGTACATAATAATAATATAATATACACTTTTTTTCTTAGATTCTGATTTCATATTAATTTTTTTGATTTTCATCATGTGGACTTTTAATATCTATTACAATTATTGATAATGCTTCCCTTGTGGAACCACTTCTAAAAAACTTCATCAATGAATTGATTTTCTAAATTCAAATAATAGAACTTGTATTTTTCTTCACTTCTATAAAGTAATAGTACTTTTTACCTGCACTATTCCGGTAACAACTTGTTCATGCGAACGTGCATTTTCTAAGCTGAGCTGACAATTGTAAAAACAAAACTCCGCAGCATCATGACTCAAGAAAGGCTTGACGCTTTAATGTTTCTATTCATAGAACAACAGATGACAACAAATATTAATTATGACGAAGTTATCGAGGAATTTGAAGTGATGATACCAACAAAACGACGTTAAGAATTATAATATATATTAAGTATTAAGACCATTTGTGATTATAAAAATATTTGTAAAAAGTATTAGGTACACATTAATTATATTTTAAAATACAATTTTATATTGCCTTGTTATTTTATTTATCTAATAAAAGGAATATTGTTTTTTATTCTGAAGTATTAGATAATAATTAATAGGTAATGATAAAGCTTATTAAGACATTTGGAGGTCATATCCTTAAACCGAAACCAAATTTTTTTTAGGGGGTGGGGGTGCAGAAACCTACTTCCCTTGAATATGCCACTACTGTGCATGACCTGCGAACAAGGTCTGGACACGCCTATATTAACGTCTATAACCCCAAATCACAATGTAATTATAAGGATTTGTGGTATAATATTTCAAATATTATACAATTTATTTATATAGTTATTATTAATTTATAATTTTCGATTGCGTAGCTATTTTAAAATATCGCTTTATTTTTTATAGAAGTCGTAAAACTATGGTATAATACTATGCAATTATTAACTAATTATAAATACGATAACACAAATAAAAAAACTCTAACACGAATTACGAGGACCTAGGAATATGCATTATTAGTTTGATATTATCGCCATTATCTATGCAATTCATATTTAATTATGAAAATTATATTACACTTTATTATGAGTCGTGAAAATAATTAGTTGACCAGAGCTTAAATATATCATGAATAAAGGACAGAACAATATTTGTACAATTGTACAATAATTACATGCAATATTTATTGAATCAAAAATAGTATATATCAGTATTAAATCCAAGTCAAAAACGCAGACCAACCGACACTTTGTGAACTCGATTTTTTAAGTGCTCAAACCAAATTCGAGTACAAACCGCATATCCACGGGAAGTAAACTAAACGAATGGTGCACAGAAAGCGATTAAAAAGACGAAAAGAGATAATAACGACCGACGTACAAACCACACATCGGTGGCTTCGAATAAACATAAAAGGTATTATTTAATTATGCAAATTCTATTACACGTTATTATGAGTCGGTAAAAATAATGATTAAACAGTAAAATATTGTTTATACCTACCTAATAATGTTTATTATGAGTTGATGAATGATGGACACAGGCCAAATATAAAGAAAATAAAAACAAAAAAATAAAATCAAGCACATTAAAATAGTACAAAATATTACAACAATGATAAATGCATTATTTTAACATTTGGCTTTTACTTTGTACGATGTTTGTGCCCTATAATAATAATTCCGGATTCATTATTTGGTCATCCAGAAATCAGTCAAAGTTCCAAAAACAGTAAGATTATGAATATATAATATGTACTTAGGTATACACTATAAATGTTAAGATTCTAAGTGAAACCCGGCATCAATTTTAAGTTGATTTATGGTGGGTTTTTGTTAAAATGTCTGATTCACAATAATTTTATTATGGCGTATCAAAAAGCATACATAGGTACCGATATATATATATATATATATATATATATATTCTATATATTAATTATATGCACAGAATACAGTTAACAGATAAATTATAGCTATATAACTGTGTTTTGTATTTCAGTATTTATATATGCTTACAAAGAAGTTTAATCCCTAAGTGATAATTAACTATAAAATAAAATCCCAATAAATTATATTGAATATATAATTTTTTTTATGTTGAAACCGAAATATTCATCAATGATTATTTACTAAATAATTGAATTAGTAAATACATTTAATTGTGCAAATTATGCTTATTATTATAAAACAATTGTAGGGAATAGTATTTCAGTGTTGGTCTATGATTGGTGAGTAAGTTTAAAAATGTGTTAAAAATTTAACATTTTCCCTGTGCTTACCTACATTTCGTATTAACGTTAAATACTTAAATAACATACTAAAATAAACGACTAAAATTAGATTTCGAAAAATACTATAGTTTTTAAGTAGTAAATACCATTTTTATAACAATAAAGGTGAACATAAAGTAGGTATCCTACTTAAAAGCAATATTTAATTTTAAACAGCATCAATCAGTACATATCAACAGTTATTCATTTTATCTACAATCCAGTCGACAAAATATGACACCCATACATTAATATACTAATTCACCTGGATATTCTGGTTCACCGCAGTTAAGTCGACCACAAACCCACCAGATCATATTGACAAAAACTTGGTCTATGATGCGATAAGACTGGCAGCAGATGGGTTGAATGAACTCTATATTAAAAAAGAGTTAAGTGTAATATAATGCAATCCAATATATGTATATGACACCCTAGTTTATACACATGGATATTCTGGTTCACAGCAGTTAAGTCGAAAAGTGAAAAACCACCAAATAATTTGTTATTATATTGATTATGTTTGGATATAATGAAGTATAGAAATTAAGTAATTGTTGAGATCTCGAGAAACAAATGCAAACTAATTTTGAGTTACCAATATTTTATCATACGTGCACATTCATTCCAATGTAGTAGGTATATAAACATATAGGGACTATCTACAATTTTCAATCTACTACATTGGTTGGTAAATTATACCAATATCGTTTACAGTCAAGTTAGCTGACTATAGTTTTAAACAAAAATTTAACAGATAGTTCATGTTCAGATATTAAAACTTTCAGATAAAGAGTTGTTTGGATCCCAGTTGATAAAAATAAATAATTAAATCAATGTTGAAATAGTTTTTGATTACTAAATAATTATTAAACTTGGGTAGCTTATAATAAAATTCAACATTTAAGTAGAATTGTTTAATAATAATATAATAATATTATAAGTACTTAAAATACCTATAATACACTAAATCATAATACAAGTATGTTTTAATCTCAGTTTTAATACTTTTTTTGGTTTGAAAAAATTAAAAACTAAACTATTATGTAGTAACTTAAACTTCACTTTACTATATACATTTTAATTATAATATTTATTATATTTCAAAAATCTTGCCTTTAGGATATTATTACACTATTTTTTATGTTGTCACTCACTACTAATATTTGAACTGTAACAAATTATTGTGTAATTCAAAAGTTGTTACTTGGAAATGATTTCAAGTTATCTAAGCTGATTGAAATTAATTGTATTTATTTTTAATTACACTATATCAATTTGGTATTATAAGTCTTTTTATGGATACAAAAAATTAACTACCAACAAATTATTTAACTAACAATTAATAAATTATAAGATAATTTATATTCATTAACTCATTCTTATAATAAGTATTAGGTATAAACATAATAAAACTAATAATACGTGATAACACAAATAAAATAAACTAATAAAATATAAATGGAATCTTTAACATTATACATTACATATTTAAATACAATTAAAAAAAGGTGGGCAAGTGGGTGTCGCTCTGCTGTACAGTAGGTTACAAGTGGGTCACTGTATAATGGATGGTATTAAATTTGAATTCAATGATATAATATCATTGTATAAGAAAAACGATTCTGAGCGGTGACGGTATGTCAGTCTATGTATAAGACATATTATATACATATCTATGGTATTAAACAAAAAATTGAAATATAATAGGTACCTATAATAAATTCCAAATTAATCATATCACAATATCCATTAGATACTTATAACACGTTATACATCAACAAAAACCGTGATACTATCATAGATATATAATAGTACACTTTAGAAGTTTCAAGTACCCACGAATAATATTATTCAATCACAACAAAATAACTAAAATAGTTATTCTAGGTTTTTTAATATGTAATTTCGTCCAAATTTGAATTTAAAATGTCTGTAAAAAATAAGTGTGTTCATATATTTTTTAGATTTTTTGGTTACAGTATGAATTATTTACGAGAACCTTTGTGTTGAATTTGCAATCCTTAGCTATAAAAACTGAACATTTTATAATTTATTAATTACAATGATTGATAATTTTCGAGATTTTGATAAATTTTGTCAAAATTTGATCTTTAAATGCTTATAAAAAAAAACTGTGCCTATGTATTTTTAATATTTTTCAACTGCTATTGTAACAATATATCAGGAGCCTTGTATTAAATTTTTACACTTTTTGGCCCAACAGATAAAACTTTATTGATATTTATAGAAAAAAAAACTAAAAAAAATTGAAAGCTGTAAATATCCATAAACATCTCAAAAAGAGTCAAAATATTTTCAAAATTGTATGGTGTATAGAAAATGCTAATTTAAACATTGAGTGAAATTTTCATGTATCTACAGTTGTTCGTTTTTGAATTGCAACAAAATAAGGAAATCGCTACATGAGTAATCGAGTGAATATCCAATGTTGTGAAAGTTTGAATTTAAAATGCTCATAAAAATTTAATTTGACTTTCTTATAGAATTTTTTTTTTTTTGATAAAAGTAGGAAATCCTATAAGGAATCTTGTATTACATTTTCATTTTTTAGATTTAAAAAGAAAAATTTTTACGAATTCTTAACTCAAAATAATTTGCTAATTTTCGTGATTTTTCCATAATTTGTAAATTTTTGAACTTTAAATGCTTATAAAAAAAAATTGTGACTAAGGATTTTTAATATTTTTCATCTGCCTTTAAAACATCATATTAGGAGCCTTCTATTAAATTTTCAAGCTTTCGCAACCAACAAATAAAATTTTATTGATATTTCTAGAAAAAAAACTAAAAAAAAATGAAAAATGAAAATGTCCCTAAACAGTTCAAAATAAATCAAAATATTTTGAAAATGTTATCGTGTATAGAAAATGCGAATATAAACAACCAGTGAAAATTTCATGTATCTACGGTCATTTGTTTTAAAGTTACACCAAAAACCAAATTCGATTTTTTGGAAAATCGATTTTGGGTAAAAATTCCCGTTTTTCCTTAATTTTTATGTTGTTTTTCCCGGCGCTTGTGAAAACTACTGGAAAATGTTTACTTTTGACCTCCCAAAGTACCAACTAGATTCACTTTCCTATCAGAAAAGATACTGTTGGAGAAAATCGAAGCACTTTTACTGTCCCAAAACGTGATGACAGACACAAAAATATAAAAATATAAAAATATAAAAATATAAAAACACACATCATTGTAAAACCAATACATTCATCGCTCCACTCAGAATCTAAAACAGTGGTTAACTAGGTATATGAATCTATTATATATTTATATTTATGCTATTAATACTATTACTTAAGTTGAAAACAATAACTTTTAAGTCATTATATATAATTTATATGTATATAGTCTTTACTCATCACTCATTACTAAAACATAATATAATATAATATAATATGATAATAGTTACAACATAATGCAATAAAATTATATAGGTAGTAACTTAAATATAAATTTAATTAAACATTTAAGATAAAAAAAAAATAAAGATTAATATTAAGAATTATATAGTTACTGTTTATAAATATTGTAATTTTATAAAGTAATTATCATATTTAAATTGTGTATGCTATAAATTGACAACCAACTGCAATAGTTGTATGTCTCACTGTTCTAGGGGTAAGCTGTAAGTCATCATATCTATTCCACGAGTTGTCCATTTCACACCAGCAGTAACATACATAATGTCCAATAGCTTCCCTGCCTTTGGAAATTGGTGCTATGAAACTGATGACAACTCTGAGAGTAAATCTTTTATTAGAAATTGTAATTTTTTGTGGAAGAGTTGATAATGTCAATGGAAGGTCAAAGACCAAAGTGTTGAACATTTCGTTAATGTTCAGAAGTAGTTGCACATATTTCTATAAATATTAGATTCCCAATTTTTTTATAGGTCTGCACATAAATTCCATCTCTTATAGCGTTAGCTACTAAGATATAAAGTGTTTTGGATATATTTAAGTCAATAAATTGTGCTTATGTAACACTATCTGTATAGGATGAACATAGAATTTGAAATATGCTATCAAACCTACAGGTATTTGTCAAAGAGTAATTTGTCCCATCAACCAAGTTACTTTTTAAGTCTTGAATATTTCCATTTCTTAATATACCAATTATTGGACTTTTGGTTTTACTGTTATCATTGTAGAACAGAATACTTCTATCTGGAGTTGAATAGGTAATTATTTTTTATATACTTTGCCGGCTTTCCTTGACCTCTCCAGTTTTCTACTTCATTTATATTGTCATATGTATGGTGTTGACCGATACTGTTGTCACTGTGTTCATTTTTGTGTTCCTTCTTTTTCTCTTTTTCACTTTGGTCATCTTCACTATTATTATACCCAGGTTTTCCTTTTATGAGTTTCATTGAACCCATAATAAAACTTACATGATTTTCAAACAATTCATCTAGCCGAATTGGTAAAATCTTATGTTTGAAAACTTTTTTTTTTAATTCATTAAATAAACTCTCTGATGTTAAACTCGACTCTGTGGACTTGCCATATAAAAATTATAGTGTCATTATTGCTGACCATGTTGGTAGGTACTTACAAAAATTCAATAAATTTTTTTGCAATATTTTTACTGGCGGATTGCATATTGTCGTGACTTTCTTTATTTGTCTTGAGCGAATCTTCTAAACAAGACTCATAAATATTTTTTATAACATTAAATATATTGGTAGTGCCGTCTTCTTCTAATATATAATCATAACTAATGTCAACTAATTCATCTAGTATAGTGAATTTGTTCCATCTATGCAGTCTGCTGCCATAGTAATATTATCCGCAGTTCTGTGTTTGAGATAGTTCTTTGCATTCTCACATTGTGTTGGTGCTTTATCTAAATCAAATCTTAAAGTAGAATATTGAGTGAATGCCTTAGCCACTGCATTCATTAATGCTAACGACTGATCCGTCACAACAATTTTTGGTGTAACAATATTGCTCCTTAACCACTCTGTCAGCCAATAACTGGTACTGTTGAATCAAGTCTTTCTGATAGCATATGGGCTGCAGAAACTGGCATTTGTTTTTGTAATCCATTATGCCAATGTCATATAAAAATTTTCTTACCAATCCTCCTGTAGCATCTATTGTTATTCTTGGTATTTTTTTTTTTGTATATACCGTGTAGGTATTTATTTCAGTTGATGTCCAATAATGTAAGAAGAAACGGTCGTAACCCATATTGTAAATTATTATATTGTAATTTACTGTGTTCTTAAGCAAAGATAAAGCTGTGATTAAATCTTGATGAATATGACTTTTTTGAAAAACTTTATGTTTCATTACCCTTAGAGCATTTAATGTTGGTATGTTGACAGGCTCTTGATCACCATATTCCATTATTCAATTTGCTTATAGTTTTTGGATGTACGAAGCTGACATATTTTGCTTATATATTTTTTCTAAAAATTCATGTCTATTTTGTCCTATGAGTCTCTTTTTCTTTCTACTTCTACAACTTTCAAAAGTACCACTATATGTACACAGAATCAAAACTCTTGTATTTGGTTCTGGTAGATTCTGAACTATACTATTGAATGTACTGCTGCACACTAAACAATGGCACTTGATAATTAAAAAAATATTTCCAGTCGGACATATTTTTGCTGTTTTATATACTATTGGGCATGTTTTTTTTGTGTGGTCAAAAAATATTCATGAATCAATGGACTCCATTCATTTTAAGTTAATACAGCATAAGCTCGAAATGAGTTTCCCGGTCACTTCTTTTATACAAATACCTTTCTGCTTTGTAAATTTTATTCCACTCATCAGAAGAAAATGTAATAGTAAATTTAATTTGTTCATCTTCACAGACTTTGAATCACTTGATAGAACTGGAGTAAAATTTACTTGAACAGTTGAACTTCATTAGTACTGTCAGGGCCGTCCCGAACAACAATTCATGGGGGGGGGGGGGTGGTAGATCTATTAATTTGACGACTGAAAAATTTTTTTCTCGCTTCGCTCGAATACGTTTTCTACTATATTATATTTATATTTATATTATTATTTAATTTATACCATTTATTTATGACCATCAGGGTTTCTTCGACAAATACCAACCCACAAACACACATGTAAATATGTAATGTGTCACTTAACCAACCGTAATTCCCCTCACAAATAGTTGCCAATGGTTAAGACCAATAAACGAAGAAATTTCTTTACTTTATTAGTTGCTCATGTGAAAATAAAAATATTAGGTACCTAACAATTTATCGTAATTTTACAACTTCCACATTCTATTTACCCAAATTAATACAAATGTGTATTTTAAATCTTAATTAAGAAAATGTTATAAGTATAATATCAGTTTTAAACAAAATATTTTTATTAATACAAATTATAATATTATTATACATACAATGAGATATTAATTCTACGGTTTTTCAAAGTTGCCCATAATGTTGCTATTTTGTTCATATCTAATTGATCAACCACATATTTTTCCACGCTTAAAATCATAAGTGAATCCAATCTATCATCAGCTATAGATGATCTTAAATTATTTTTTATTAGTCGGAGTTTGCTAAATGATCAGAACACTCAACGTTAACATCTATAGCAGTAGATGATGTTGGTGTTTCATGGGTAACATCAAAGAATGGCATATCAAGTGATTCTGGTGTCTAAAAAAACAATAAATCAATATTTAATAAATAAATCTTGGGATAATTATAATTATCATAATTAGTAGGAAGATACAAATATACAATTGTAAAAATATATTATTCATAGTACATAGGTATCTCATAAAATAATTTGTGATAATTTTACAGCTAACAATTTCATACATGATAAATTTTTAAATACCTTTGGTGGAAGATGGTTCAAATTAATATTTGTAAAACAACTTTTTTCCAGTGGTCTCTGGGTATTTTGAATCTAATAAATGAGAACAAAAAAAAAATGATTAGGTACCTTAGTACCTGCCTATATCTACTTACATAAATATTAATACAATTTACTAATTTTTATTTGTTAATAACATAATACTGATAGTTAGTATTATTTATTTTAAGTACTTTAAGTATTTTTACTTACTTGTTTTGAATTTGATTTAGAAGCTTCGAATGGATTTTTAGGAGCACCAAAATGTTTGGTACCGACTTTTTTACCATTATGTATATTTTTTTCATGTTTTTGCTTATAATCATTGTCAAATGTTTTGCCACATTCCAAGCACTCTAATTTAATCCGCTTTCGTTTGCCGGAATTTGTTTCATTTTTATTGCCAAAATTCATGATTATTTAAACAGTAAAATGCAAAATTATATGAATAATAAGAAAAAATAATCACATAATATTAAAATTATAATAAATAGAAGACAGTTAATAACAGTTAATTTATAGTAGGTAGCTACAGAACACGTTACCACTAACCTCGGACGAATAGTCGAATAGACGAGTAGTCAGTAGACGACAACTGATAACTATCGACTGCAAATGTGCAACAAATTTCAAGAATAATAAAATAATATTTTATAGTACCAAGAATAAGTCAATACATACGACTACGGGTAACAGTTTACATACTTACGTGTTGTACAACAGTCGAGCAATGCACTAGTAGATAGTAGATAAACACATATATTTTTAGCACTCGGTGTAATCGAAGTGTCGACGTCGTCGTCGTCTTATCTTTTATAGAAATATAATATTATATACAAATATATTTTGAAAATAATAAAAATACTATTAAAATACTGACGATGCCAAATTGCCGACAACTTTTACCAAGTGTCCAATTTGCAGACTAAATATTTAAAAAATCATGAGTGGGGGGGGGGGGGGGGGGGGGGGGGGGGTTAGACACCCCCCCACGCCCCCCTCAAAGGACGGCCCTGAGTACTGTTGACATGTTCATCGTCTATCATCAGTTTATTTAGTATATTACATCAGTTTCCTTTACTACTGTGTAAATGTATTTATATAATAAAAAATTATCAAGATCTGCTGCTATTTCTTTCCAACATTGTTGTGAAGGTCCCAATATCATTTTAGAGCAACTGTAAAATACATGTTCCGTATCCACAATTGCTCGAATCAGTCTATCGTTTTCAACAACTGGCTTTTTTGGCATTTTAAATGTTAAAATCCTAAAAAGTTAAAAAAATATTAATATTTATAAATATAAAATCAGGTCAATAAACTAATAAAAATCTTCCAGATAACAGAAAATAATAAATTGAACATAATATTATGAAGAAGTTAGAAGATATATTTTAGATATTATAGAAGAAAGAAAAAAAAGATATGTTAAGCAGACAATGGACTACAAAGGCATTAATTATTTAGATAAACCTAAATCTTAACAAAATATTTTTTTTAAAAATGTATTACATCAAGTCTATGGTTGTTGTAGCTTTTAAGTATTTAAATTAAATATAAATGCATATACGAGTAATTAACTAACAAAGTGCCTTCACTGGAAAGCTTCTTTAATCAGTTTTTTTCAAGCCATATTATTTCTCTTTTCTACTAATTATTCTATATTGTAATAGTTTGTAGACTATAACATAATTAAGAATAAAAAATATGTGTTTTAATTTTTATACCTATCAACGATGAATAAGTAATAATATTATAATATGTTGATTATGAAATTATATTATTTTAGTACCAACCTTCATAATATAATAAGTTGTATGCAATTATCTGTTGCCCAGTATATTGAATCATCAAAATAAAAATTATTTTATGAATTGTTTAATATTATCATGTATTATTTCACATTAAACTAAAATGAATTGTTTAATATTATTAGGGCGCGGATTTTTATGTAAATACATATTTTTATTGAATGCAGATATCATTGTCCTGATTAAAAATAAGCACGTTTCATAACACCCTGAATAAAATGACAATTTTTTATGTTACATATTTTCACATATTTGGTTGTAAATACATATTTCTAAATATTTTATTAATAAGTACATATTTTGCAAATATTTCATATTTTATAAATGTAGGTGCTTATTAAATTTCCAGAAATGTTAAAATTAACCATCTATCGACTTTATCGATGTCGCGCGTCGTAAATTTGATGTCACCATATCGGTTAGTGTTAGTATTATTCAGTCTGCTGTTGTGCTGTTGTGCGTGTATAATCGTGTATATTCAAACAATTTTGAAAAAATTAAAGACGTCATTTCAAATCTTGATTCGGATAATGCAATTTCTATTGCAAAAGCAAAAGATATTATGCAAAATAACGAGCTAAAAAATAATTTAGCATATATTTTAGCAAACTTTTGTTTTTTGGTTGAAGTCATAAAAAAATTAGAAACATCGAATCTCACATTAGTTGAAAGCCTAGAAATAGTGGAAAATGCAGCAAATACACTTAGTGAAGTCCAAGGAAAATCTGGAGTTATAATAAAAAATAAATTAAATGACGTACTAGCTAAAAATGTTGGTTTACAACACATAAAAACTATTAGAAATATTCTTCTAAATACAAATGAAAACAATCAATGGATATTGAATTTGCACCATCTGATATATCAAATATGAAATATGCCCCATTAACCTCAGTTGACGTGGAACGCTCTTTCAGCAGATACAAGTCAATTTTAAGACCTAACCGCCGCACTTTTAAATTTGAAAATCTCCAAATGTAGGTACATTGTTTCAAACTGTTTCGAAGACGACTGCAATGAAGATGAATAAATTAAAGTACAAAAAAAAATATGTTATGTAACAGAATTCTATATCTTTATTACATTTTTTAGATGATTATTGATTAAAAATTAATTAAATTAATAAAATTAATTTTTTGTTGTTAATTATTTCATGATTTTTAATACATATTTTGGCAAAAATAACAACATAAATATTTACATATTTTGACTTTTTTATTACATAAAAATCCGCGCCCTAAATATTATCATGTAATTTTTCACTTTAAACTAAAGTAAATTGTTAAAAGTTAATGTAGGTATCTATTTTACATTGGGTCTTACCTATACAGTATACAGGGTGATTTTATGCTCACCTTATTTTTAAGCTTAAATTATTTATACATTCAAATTCTTATTTTAGATTCTGAGTGAAACGATGAATGTATTGATTTTACAATGATGTGTGTTTTTTTATTTTTTTATTTTTTTTTGTATCTGTGTACACGATAAGTAGTCGAAATAATGCTTCGATTTTCGACTTCAGTATCTTGTTCGATTGGAAAGTGAATATCGTTGGTGCATTGGGGAGGTCAAAATTTAAATTTCCCAGTAGTTTTCACAAGCGCCGGGAAAAACAACATAAAAATTAAGGAAAAACGGGAATTTTTACGCAAAATTGATTTTCCAAAAAATCGATTTTGGTTATTGGTGTAACTCTAAAACAAATGAACGTATATACATGAAATTTTCACTGGTTGTTTATATTTGCATTTTCTATACACGATAACATTTTCAAAATATTTTGATTTATTTTGAACTGTTTAGGGACATTTTCATTTTCCATTTTTTTTTAGTTTTTTTTCTAAAAATTTCAATAAAATTTTATTTGTTGGTTGCGAAAGCTTGAAAATTTAATAGAAGGCTCCTAATATGTTGTTTCAAAGGCAGATGAAAAATATTAAAAATCCTTAGTCACAATTTTTTTTATAAGCATTTAAAGTTCAAAAATTGACAAAATATGGAAAAATCACGAAAATTAGCAAATTATTTTGAGTTAAGAATTCGTAAAATTTTTCTTTTTAAATCTAAGATTTGAAAATCTAATACAAGATTACTCATAAGATTGTCTACCTTTATCAATAAAAAAATCTCTACCGGAAAGTCAAATTAAATTTTATGAGCGTTTGAAATTCAAATGTTTACAACATTGGATATTCACTCGATTTCTCATGTGGCAATTTCCTTTTTTTGTTGTAATTAAAAAACGAATTACTGTAGATACATGAAAATTTCACTGAATGTTTATATTAGCATTTCCTATACACCCTACAATTTTGAAAATATTTTGACACTTTTTGAGCCGTTTACGGACATTTCAGTTTTCAATTTTTTTAGTTTTTTTTTTCTATAAATATCAATTAAGTTTTATTTGTTGGGCCAAAAAGTGTAAAAATTTAATACAAGGCTCCTGATATATTGTTACAATATCAGTTGAAAATATTAAAAATACATAGGCACAATTTTTTTTTATAAGCATTTTAACATCGAATTTTAATAGAATTTTTCAAAATCTCGAAAATTATTAATCATCGTAATTAATAAATTATAAAATGTTCAGTTTTTATAGCTAAGGATTGAAAATTTAAAACAAGATTCCACGTAAGTAGTTAATTCTCTTACCGAAAAATCTAAAAAATATACAATCACAGTTTACTTTTATAGTCATTTTATGTTCAAATTTGGACGAAATTACATATTAAAAAACCTAGTTATTTTGTTGTGATTATATAATATTATTCGTGGGTACCTACTTGAAACTTCTAAAGTGTACTATTATATATATATGATAGTATCAGGGTTTGTTGTTGATGTTGATGTATAACGTGTTATAAGTACCTAATGGATATTGTGATAATGTGATATGATTAATTTGGAATTTATTATAGGTCAATTTTTTTTTTAATACCATAGATATGTATATAATTTGTATTAAACCTAGACTGACATACCGTCTTCGCTCAGAATCGTTTTTCTTATACAATGATATTATATCATTGAATTCAAATTTAATAGCATCCATTATACAGTGACCCACTTGTAACCTACTGTACAGCAGAGCGACATCCACTTACCCACCTTTTTTAATATTTAAATACACTTTAAAACCATATTTTTAATACATGAGATTTTTCTGTATCACT
>CARXXK010001292.1:0-38277 GCA_949089665.1 Macrosiphum euphorbiae | reverse complement strand
AAATAATATTATTATATTAAGCATAATTGATGATTAAAAATAAACAATAAATACTTAACATAAAACCATTTCAAATAACGTTTGTGCTTTATTTTACGTTGAACTTAACATTACAGGTCCATTTCAATGCCCCCCCCCAACTTTCGAAATTTGAACTTCGGACCACGCAAAACTTTTGTGCATCGTTTGTGCAGAAATGTAAACCAGGTTATGACGTTTGTGCACAAAAACTGAAAGCTCTATCCCAAAAACAAAATGGGGGGCCATTGAAACGGTAGCCCCCCCACATTGAATATTTGGATTTTTGAAGGTGCCAAACGTTTGTGCATCGTTTGTGCAGAAATGTGCACCAGGTCCCGACGTTTGTGCACAAAAACTCCCAAAGCTATCCAAAAAACAAAGTCGGGGGGCCATTGAAACGAAACACCCCCTTCTTGGAAAATTAAAATGTTTAAGCTGTCAAACGTTTGTGCAGAAATGTGCACCAAGTCCCAACGTTTGTGCACAAAAACTCCCAGTGCTATCTAAAAAACAAAGTGGGGGCCATTGAAACGAGACAACCCCCTTTTTTGAAATTTTAAATATTATTCATATTAATATATTTCATTTAGGTACCTAATATCGTTACTCGAGGCTGCATCTCTCTCTCACACCCACGTTCCATGTCTCTCCCGCGTACGTATACTAAAGAAATACGAACATAAATTGTACATATTATGCGCTCGCTTAGTGAGCGTGAATTAATATTATTGTAATGGATACCCAATAATGCTCAACCAACGAATTTATACAGCGCGGTAGCCAGTAATTACCTAGGGCCTCACGAATTTTCAGGACAAATTTTCTGCCTCTGACTTCGACGCACGTCCACCAACACCGTTATAATGTCTCTCTCTCACAAACACAGACACATACACACAGACACAGACACACAGACACAGACACACAGACACAGACACACAGACACACAGACACACACAGACACAGACACACACACACACACACACACACACACACGCACACACACACACACACACACACACACACACACACACACACACACACACACACACACACACACACACACACACACAAATACCCAAATATGAATATAATAATATGCACTCCGGCCCTCATACAGTGCGCATGAAATATTGTTATTTTTAGTTTTATTTTCTTGTTTTAGTCTATTTGTTATTGTCGGAAAGAAACGCTACGTAATATAATATTATAAGTTAAGTAACAATATGATTTATGTCTACTCGCGGTGGTCGCCACACGCGCAACGTTCGGCCCTACGTTACAAAAAAAAAATTTTCGTACACGGTCAAATTGCGCATCTCGTTGCAATTATAATATAGCCCGTCAAGGTTTTTCAATTTTTCATCTTCATTATATTATTTTATTTTAATGTTGACTGTATACATTATGCATAGTATACTACATAGTATCGTTATTGTTCTTTCAAACGATATTTGATTTTTTCCGTTTATCGTTTTTATATTCTTAAACGTTCTTTTAATTTTTTGTTTTCTGCTTAACGTTTAATGTTTAATTTTTTTTTTTATAAATTATATTGTTATTTTTGGTATAGAAAGGTAATCAACCACACTAATAACTATCAAATTGATAGAATTTGTTGTCCAGAATAGGTAATTTTCAACTATCCTAGGGTTTTTGGTAGCTATAACTGGCAAGTTAGAGTTAGTCTATGTGTCAAATATTGCTTAAATATAAGGGCATGAATGAAAATGGAAAAATAACCTTTATTAAAAAAAAATATTTATAACAATAATACAATTTGAATTGGCATAATAATGTTAATGTTATATAAGTAACTCTTTAGTAGGTAGGTACCTACTAGCCACTAGGTATCTGTTATTTACACCAAACCATTGCAGACTTATTGAAATTTGAATTACAGAAATAAACTAATATTCTATTAAATTCAATATTTATGTACCATATTTAACTACTGTGTTCCAGAATACAGAATATAATATAATATTATAGTGTATATATGGTTAAAGTTATGTACTTATGTTACACTTATAATAGTTATAATATATTCACAACACTTATATTAATTAATTTATTTTTTTTTGTTTATTATAGTCAACAAATAAGACATTTTGGATAAATTATTTGTTCACAGAGTTAATTTGAAATTCAATAAAATAAATCACAACCATTGTTATTACTTATTTGTCAATTGTTTTTAAAATTTACATTAACAGTAATAATATTTAAAATAAAATTGTCAAATTTGTACTTCATTGTTAATGTAGTCGTTTAAACTCTGTGTTAAAATATTTCCTTATTTACATGAAAAAACCTTATATAGCCATATAGGTAGTATTATTTTAACATTGTTAATTAATCAAATGTTCATAATATTATATGATATCTATTTAGAACTTAGAATATAAAAATTAAAACCATAGTATAAGGAATAATAATTTCTTATAGTATGATAATAAAATACTGATTGTTTTAAAAAAATAAATGTGAGCTACAAGTTCTTGATCTTAATAAAATTATTTATCTAAGTAATCACTGTAGCTTATGAAAAAAACAGTCTGTTGTGGCATTGTACGTGAACAAAATGTATCTGAATCACTCAGAACACCCGTCAAAAAAGTTCTAATTCTGTGCCTGATAGTTATTAATATAGTATAGTGTGTACCTACTGAAAGAATTCAGATTTGTTTGCTTAATCAATATATAGTATTAAAACAATTTTGTTAATTTAACAAAAGAAATCGATAATATTTTTAATATTTTTTAATAAATTTAACTTAAACTATAAACTCACTGTTTATTTTATTATGATTGCTTGTAACAGTAATTCAAGACAGATAATGACGTGTTTAGTTTTGCAAATGTATGTTTTCTTGCCAATTATAAAATATTGAGTGCTGAGTGCCTGAGTGGGTATAATATTACATATAAATAATAATGTTTATTTGAGTAACAGTACAAAATCTGTAGTAGGGATACATTTCCAATTTGTTCTACACTTGTGGCTTTATAACTCAATATTTTTGTGATATTAAAAATATTAAAAACGATGTGGGAGGACTATTGAAACGAGAGACACCCTTTTTTGAAATTTAAAATTTTTTTTATAAAATAAATTATTTACACCTAAACACGCAATAAATATTAAATAATAATAATAATAATTATTAATTACAATAATAATGTTGGATCGTCTGATCGTCGACTTGTTTTTAAATTCTCTGGAGTCTGGATCGATTGTCGAACCGAACTATTAGGTATTTGGTTCGGTTCGACTATTTGCAATTTTGAGTTCGATTTTCGAACCGAACCGAACACCCCGAGTTCGGTTCGGTTCGGTTCGAAAATCGAACAGTTCGTAACATCACTAAAAATAATAAATGTAATTTAGGTACCTAATAGGTTTAATACAATTTACTATTGCCATGTAAACGTCTAGAAATAGTAGGGCAGTAGGTACATAATAATTTAATATACATTTAAATATTCTATTATAATATCAATAGGAATATAGGTAATATATTATGTTTTAAATATTATTTTGTTTGTTAAGTAATATTTGAAAGACACGCTCTTCAAAAAGATAATAGAACTTAAAGTTTATTTTATTAATAAAATCTCAATAACATAATTATAGTGCTCAAATAAAAAATAAATAATATTAAAATCCTTGT
Source organism: Macrosiphum euphorbiae (assembly GCA_949089665.1). Lineage (NCBI taxonomy): Eukaryota > Metazoa > Arthropoda > Insecta > Hemiptera > Aphididae > Macrosiphum > Macrosiphum euphorbiae. Next base: position 34,582 of record CARXXK010001292.1, on the reverse strand, counting down.
TATTGTTCAAATGTTACAATATAATAAATTATAATAAAAACATAATATTAAAAAATAAAAATCATAATATATAACAGCAAACAAATTAAATAAAAAAATAAAATAAACTTCTTAAAAACTTTACTTGTAAATATAATTTATAAGTACACTACCTATAGGCTATAAGTGATAAATCTATACATATATAATATTATATTATCAATATAGGTATCATAAAAGCATTATGACAAATCATAAAAATAAAACCTTTGATACTGTTCAGATATAAATAAATACAATTTAACTATAATAACATGATACAAATCTATGCATAATATGCCACAAGGAAAAATCATATAAAAAATTACTTAGAGTACAATATAATTTGTAAATTTACTTTGGTGTTTTCATTGACTGAGTGAACTTTTTCTTTCACACCATCATATATTTGCCACGAATTAATGGGGTTCCTAAATGTATGAGCATGATAATGACCAATTTTTTCATATGAGGTAGTCGATTGTTGTATGTCTGGCGTTGTTCCCAATCCTCTCAAGTAATATTGGGTCTGCGGTGTGGAAATGGATTTTGGAATGTGATTGAGAAGGATACGTGTGTCCGTAAATAATGCATCAGTTGTATTATTTAAATTAATTAAATTGAAAAATACAATATGTTCCCCGAGAATTACTGTTACCTCAATTATACCATTACACATTTGACAAATTTTATAGTTGTATAGTTGTTTCATTTCTTGATTTATTATAAGATTAAGTTGTATTGTAGTTTTCATTTTTTTTGTAACACAAATAGTTAAAAATGGTTCTTCTCTGATCATTCGAATTTGCATGAACTGCAATTTTCCTCTATTTGTACACTTTCATAGTTTTTTAATAACATATTTAACATGATATCAATTGATTGTTAAACAGACAAATATGTAATAGGTACCATTCAATATTGGCTCCCCCGAGAACAAATTACTTAAAAACTCAACCAGTTTTCTGTATGTTTGCACTGTTACGCCATCACGAAGTAAACAAAATATTAATTGCTACAATGTACTTTCCTCTTTTTTTTCCATTACATATTTAGTGTATGCAGTGCTGTCGCAATAAGCTACTGCTAACATTTGTACAATTGTATCAAAAGTGCATGTATTTGATAAAACATAATTTCCATTATTAAATTTTACAGACATAAATCTTTAAGTACAACCATTTTTAATCAAACCAATAACTTTAGTTTTTGAATGAGAATCCATATTTCTTAATATGATTTCAGGGTGAGGTGACAAGTAGATTGATTTTATTTTTCTTGAACCTCCCTGGACGTTTCTCCAATTTTCTTCACTGATTTTCTCATATTCTAAATTTGACACTGAATGTATATTCTGTATATTCATTTTTCACACTTTCAAATTGGTCAACTATATCATCTTCCATATCTTTTGATGATGCTACATTTATTGATGACCCATTACCCTCAGCTTGCTTATTTTCATTAGTAATTGCAATTTCCAAATTGTTGTCAATCAAATCATCTGAGTTCGTTGTTACACACCAAATATTGTCTGTTTTTTTTTTTTTAATTCATAATTGTTTTCGCGAACAGTGGATTGGTATGGTTGATCGTTTAGTGCCAACTTATTATAAATTGGAGATCTATCATTATTTGATATTATGCTATGATCTGGCGACTTCCTGTAAATTATTGGAAATTTTTCTTTAGTATTAATTTGGTAATTTTTCGATTCTTGAGAAATCATTTTGGCATTCACTAATTTCATAGTGCCATTAAGTGATTCAATATGAGTCTTTAAAAAATCATCCACTCTCATAGGCATAGAATTGACATGCTTCAATACCCTATTTTTTAAATCATTAAATTGACTTTCGATTGCTGCACTCGATTTGGGATTGTCTTCATATTTAAAAGCCTTTCACATTATTCCAGACCACAATGGTAAATAGGTACACAAATTCAGTATATCTGGTATAATATTTGGTAAGTAGTAGAGGTTGTCGTGATTTCCCATTCCAAATTCAACTTGTTCTTCACACTTCAATGCAATTTCTTTTACAGCCTCATAAAATGGACCTTTTTTGTGGTTGGATGTACGATTTTCGTTATAATTTGTGTTTTTGTCTAAAGTAAACTCATATTCTGAGTCATCATCGTCTGTCATATTAACATGCGCAGAGCTGGCTGTTGAATATTGATCTATGGTACCAGTTGTAATCCTCTTACGTAAAAAGTCTATACCCTGCGCAGCGTAAGTATTTTGACCATTGTTTAAAGTACCATCTGTTTTACTATAAATTAGCCAAAATAAATGCTTAAGTATGTTTTTAAGTCATAAAAATCCTCACATAATATAATTTTACCAATCGATCGTACAATAAAATCTTTTGTAACAAGTTTAATTATTTAATATTTAAATATTTTTATGAACCAAACCTAATCAGAACTAAATTCATTTAATTATATATTTAATTGAATTCTTTATTATAAAAATTGTATTTATGTTGACCATTAGACTTTGTAATATGGAAGTTTCACTGCATTTATATTTTACAATTTAAATTATTAAATTACTAAACAATTATATGATTGTAGTGTAATGTTTTATATATTTTTATTATTTTTATTAGGTATAATATAAGAATTACATTGATGTATTAGTTTCTTTTCTTTTTATATTAAACGGTGCTTGAATGAGTGCATATTTTATAAATTGTTCGATCTCTTTATTAATGGTTTCACTTTGAAATTTTTTCAAACACTTGACTGAACCTGTATAATATCAAATAAAACAATTTTTATTACTAAATATACACATGATTCATAACAAATTGTACATAAATATATAAGAATCATAATATATTAAAAATAATCAATATCGGAAAAAAATTAATTATATAATATACAATAGAACATTAGAACCTATAGCTATAGTAGTATTGTAGTAAACTGGAATAGATTAATAAACCCAAGTTATTGATGTTCTACAGTATAATAATGCAAAATAATTTAAAATAATTAAAACAGAAAATTAAATTTAAATTGGATAGATACATGAATAAAAATAATGACATAATTTTAATAATTTATATTAATGATTGTAAATATTAACCCTGGTCCAGCTATAATAATATACAGGGTGTATCTTATGTCATTGTACGCGGGGTTTTTTGACGATTACGGAACGATGATATGGAATTTCGTTAAAACGAAAAAAGACGTGTTTCTTTATTTTTAACAAGCAATTTTTTTATAAAAATTTCAAAATTTTTAAACACACAGGTGTACCAATAGCAAAATCAACTTTTTTTTTTCAAATGGTAACCACTATATTTTTTAATGGGTTCTGGTAAAGCTTTTTTTTCTGAACATTTTGGTAGTCGAATCGTCAATTTTGGTTCGCTAGTTTATTAACTATGGTCCTCCAAAGATTAGTCAAATATGCATTTATACTTTTAATTAAAATAATGGGTATAGGTTTAATTTACAAGCGCTAAACAATTTTTTCTTATAACTACCATTTGATACACTACAATATAGTTGAATCGGTAATCTAATGACACCCTCAAAAAAAAAAAAAAAAATAACAAACACAATTGTTTGTAAACTTACTTCATTATTTTTATTTTAACATACGATCATAAAAATCAATATTATTATTTTAATATCCAAAACTAAAAAGGATGGGAAGGGATGAATTACAACTCCTAAGTTCATATTTTGGATGCGATACCATTATAGGGAATTTATGGTTAAAATATCAAGTTTATACTTTATACCACTACGAAAAGAGCACCACAAACATTGCACTTTTTTCGTTGCACATATTAATGTAAACAATCGAATAACATTTACCAATTTACCATTATTACCTTAGCCACCTACCTAATTAAGAATTCAAATTTATGATATTGTAAGAAAAATAACTGTGATGAAAAAAATGTAAAGTAATTAATTACGATTATAATAATAAATTAAAATAATAATATTGATTTTTATGATCGTATGTTAAAATAAAATTAATGAATAGTATGTTTACAAACAATTGTGTTTGTTATTTTTTATTTTTTATTTTTTTGAGGGTGTCATTAGATTACCGATTCAACTATTGTAGTGTATCAAATGGTAGTTATAAGAAAAAATTGTTTAGCGCTTGTAAATTAAACCTATACCCATTATTTTAATTAAAAGTATAAATGCATATTTTATTAATCTTTGGAGGACCATAGTTAATAAACTAGCGAACCAAAATTGACGATTCGACTACCAAAATGTTCAGAAAAAAAAGCTTTACCAGAACCCATTAAAAATTATAGTGGTTATTGTTTGAAAAAAAAAAGTTGATTTTGCTATTGGTACACCTGCGTGTTTAAAATTTTTGAAATTGTTATAAAAAAAATGCTTGTTAAAAATAAAGAAACACGTCTTTTTTTCGTTTTAACGAAATTCCATATTATCGTTCCGTAATCGTCAAAAAACCCCGCGTACAATGACATAAGATACACCCTGTATACATATTATACATTATACATTATTGTCATAAAATTATAAAAAAAACATGATATAATGTTTCTAATTTCCTCTTAAAAAATGATTAGGTTAGGTTTGACAGAAAGGATTTTTACTTTTTAATGTCTTGAAAAATAAAGAAATATATAAATATATACATATATAATATACATAATACATACATTATAAAAATAAAATGTAATGATAACAATACTAAAAAATAATTTTTAAAAATTACTAAATTTAGTGTGTAATGAATTGGAAGTTTAAACTTAATTTACAGACTCAGTAAAAATATAAATTTTAAAATGTAGTTTATATGTATACTTATACAGTGGAACCTTGATAATAAACATCAATAGTTTTTATTTATTTATTTATAATAGTCTATTATGTTCAAGAGAAACGTAATTTATTTAGACTTATTTATAGTATAAATAGGTTTTCAAATTATTAAGGTTTTAGAAAATAAAATTCAAATTATAAAGAAGCTTTTTAATAATACTTTTTTATTATTGATGTTCATTATTATTATTATAAAAATGTATGTTCAATACAAATGTTCAAATATGTCAAATATATACTATTATGGTATTATATTATTTGTCAATTTGTCATTCATTTTTTCGTCTAACGTCGTGCTGTACGTACCATAGTCCACCACTGTACCAGGTGATAACTGAATAACGTAAGTACTTATTTATTCAAATAAATTAAATAATTATTAACACATAATTGGGGACGAACGCCATTATAAGGCAATAAAATAAAATAATCGGAAAAAATATCGATATTCAATACCGATTCAATGTAATTTATAATACAACTCTGAACTCAATATAAATAAAATATTAGTAAGTTCTAAAAAGATTGTATGTGAGGTTCAATAAATGTTGGACACCCCTGATAAATCATCCAAAATATGCCACTGAACTAGGTATATAAGCTTTAAGTTATATACCAATAACCAATGTATCTACTTAAATCTAATTTTCTACCAAAAACTACTCCCAAAATTTAAAATTCAAGCCAACTACTTCAAAAGGTTTCCCAAAAATAAATAAGATCAGAACCAGAAGAATTGGTAAAAAATTTTCTTTTTAAATCTAAGATTATAAAATGTAATACAAAATTCCTTAAAAGATTATCTACTGTTATCAAAAAAAAAAAATGTCTATAAGAAAGTCAAATTAAATTTTTATGAGCGTTTGAAATTCAAATTTTTACAACATTGGATATTCACTCGATTTCTCATGTAGCGTTTTCCTTATTTTGTTGTAAATCAAAAACGAATAACTGTAGATACATGAAAATTTCACTGAATGTTTATATCAGAATTTCCTATACACCATACAATTTTGAAAATATTTTGACTCTTTTTGAGCCGTTTACGGACATTTTCAGTTTTCAATTTTTTTAGTTTTTTTTTTTTCTATAAATTTCAATAAAGTTTTATTTGTTGGGCCAAAAAGTGTAAAAAATTAATATAAGGCTCCTGATATATTGTTACAATAGCAATTGAAAAATATTAAAAATACATAGACACAATTTTTTTTTATAAGCATTTAAAGATCGCATTTTGACAAAATTTATCAAAATCTCGAAAATTATCAATCATCGTAATCAATAAATTATAAAATGTTCAGTTTTAATAGCTAAGGATTGAAAATTTAAAAAAAAGATTATCATAAATAGTTCATACTGCAGCCCAAAAATCTAAAAAATATATGAGCACAGTTATTTTTTACAGACATTTTAAGTTCAAATTTGGGACGAAATTGCATATTAAAAAACCTAGCATACCGATTTTAGTTATTTTGTTTTGAGTGTATAATACTATTCGTGGGTACTTGAAACTTCTAAAGTACCAGGGTGACTTGGAACTTGGAGGTGACTTGGAACAATTGCGTTATTTTTTTGATAACAGCGGTTAATTTTATGCTAGATAAGGGAAATAAAATTCTGTCTCCACAAAAATATTTTTCGGAAAGTTTTGTAAAAGTTTTGTTATCATCGAAAATGTATTATCTCTTATCAATAAGCCATGTGATACAACCATAATTGAGTAAAAAAAATCCAAATTTTCAAATCCTAATTTAAGAGCTTTGAAAGTGTAACTTGAGCTTCTAAAATCAAGGTATTGTTATTATTTAGTGAATTCCTAATGTGTTGTTAGTGTTAATCGCTTAGTAGAATTAGGAAATAATATTATTTACATTTTTCAGGGTTGTTTTTATTTTATTTAAAAAAAAAGTGGGTCACTTGGAACTATTATAAATGAATACCCAGCAGTCGTACGTACTGAAATTTACGGTATTAAATTTCGGTAATTATACCAAAAAAATATGGTTTTTAACACTTTTTTTTAAAAAAAAATAATTGTAGCGTTCCAAGTGACCTTCCACATATGATTAAATGCAATCTGCATTTGAAAAAACGCATGTTCCAAGTCACCCAAAAATCCGGGTGACTTGGAACAAGCACTTTTTATTTTTTTTTTACCTTAATTTACTTAAGACCTTAATTTTTTTTTTTGCTCAATCTATTCCTTGGAGGTGTGCGACACTGCATGATTTTTTACAGAATTTAATTATCAATAATGAATGAGTTACAGTAGTTAGGGTTAGGTGAAAATCGTTCCAAGTCACCCGGGTACACTATATTATATATCTATGATAGTATCAGGGTTTGTTATTGATGTATAACGTGTTATAAGTACCTAATGGATATTGTGATAATATGATTAATTTGGAATTTATTATAGGTCAATTTTTTTTTAATACCATAGATATGTAAATAATATGTCTTAAACCTAGACTGACATACCGTCTTCGCTCAGAATCGTTTTTCTTATACAATGATATTGTATCATTGAATTCAAATTTAATAGCATCCATTATACAGTGACCCATTTGTAACCTACTGTACAGCAGAGCGACATCCACTTACTCACCTTTTTTTAATAATGAGTTTGTTAAATTATTTATGACATAGGACGACGAGGGTTTTATTTTATATAAGTGTTTTTGTATTTCAATTTTCAAGGTCAGTGATTGGATTTTAAAAAATGAATTGGGTAGGTTACGTGTTACTTCCTACTTTAACAAAAAAGGAGTTAAACCACAGATATATAACTAAAGTTTAGTTATATATCTGTGACTTAAACTCATTTGTTATTCAAATAATTATCACTAGGACTATGATTGTAAAATAATATATACATTATAATTGAATCATATGAATTGAATATGGTTCAAAAATTATTATAACTGTTTATGATGATAAAAAAAAGTAACGTTATTTGTAAAGCACTACTTTATGAATGAAAAAATAATTGTAGGTAACGCAATTGTAATTTAAATAACAATATTTGAAGTAACAAGTAACGTAATTGCATTACTTTTTAAAAGTAATTTATCCAACACTGGTAATATTAGTAATGTAAATTAATAATACATTTATTACCTAAGTAGGTAGATATAAGTATGTAATACTTTCCCGATTTATTCATTCTTACGTAATAATTCATAATTGTACGTGGGTAATTTTTCTCGTGTTAATGTCTTATGTTTTAGATCGTAGAATCGTACGGCGTACGCGGAGGTAGAACCACAGAAATGAAGTAAAATTACATTTTATAATATTACAAATACATATGATGACAAATAAGATCGATTGTAATGTTAAATACTTGATCAACATATTGTGTTTAACTATTTGGCCGGACGTATAAGTATACTTAAATAAATACAATTAAGTAATCACTACAGTATTTACAGTAATTAATAATGTATCAACAATATGTTGACTAAGTATTTAACATTACAATTGATCTTATTTGTCATCATAGGTGGGTATTTGTAATATTATAAAATGTAATTTTAAGTAATTTCCATATTATTATATCACGTCTTTTAAAGTTTTTATCATTACTACATTTTTTTTTTAACACTTTTCTTAAGTTTGGTTACACGTCTGTCTGTGATCAAATCTTGCGCGCTCGATTTGAGGCACTTTTTGAAGATGAAAAATTCTGAAAATTTGTATAGACCTTGGTCTTGGATGACAATACAATAATCCGTAAAAAAATTTTTTTTAACTAAAAAGTAGAAAATAAAAAATTAAAAAATTATTTTTTAAAAACACACTTTTCTAAAAAAACAAAAAAATAATAAAAATTTAAAAGTGTGTGGCGCTCTTAAACTTGACATATTATACCACACACTTTTAAATTTTTCATTATTTTTTTGTTTTTTTAGAAAAGTGTGTTTTTAAAAAATAATTTTTTAATTTTTTTTTTTTAACTTAGCTCTTTTTTTACACGGACTTATAACGAGGTGTTTTTGGTGGGTGTGATTATATATAATATCTGTGGGTAGAACGAACAGAATTACTACTGGTTGGGACCATTTGGTAATTTCCAACTATGTACCGATTGAAAGAACAAAAGTAATCTTTCCTGATTTATAATTCCGGACCGTGATAACAGGAATTCCGCATATCAATGGTCGGCTAGGGTTACTCGTACGGGTACGGAATTTTCTTATCAACGTACGAGGTACGAGAGAAGTGAGTTCTCGTACGCATAAAGTACGAGATTTTAAGATTTTAAGATTTTAAGATTTTAGTATTATTTTAGATTTGTTGGGTTACCAACACGATTATAAAGAACAGGTTAAGCATCGCGCGCTGTGTCAGCGGTCAGAACTAGTTACGCACCGCGTAGTTCATAAAACCGCCGAGCGCTGCTAGTCAGACGTGCTACATTATCATTATTCTGTAATAATCCCAATGGAAAAGAACGTTTTTACGCTTGCAATGTTTTGTAAAAATGTAAAGTATTAGAATAAATGTAATATGTATTCAAATACTATTTTTTTATTCGAATACTATTTTAAATACTTTATGAAAAAATTATTTGAATACGTATTCCGAGTACAAAATATAAGTACACGTTCTTTATAATCGTGGTTACCAACCACCATAGAGTATATTATAGAGGTGCCCTAATTGGAATAATATGAAGCGGAAATGGAAACAAAACAGTGTAGGCAAACTATAGAAAATATTTTATTGTATATGAACTATAATACAATATTTATTGTAATTTAATTATATTACTCATTATTATTACTCAATTATATCATATTGTTCTATGGTTATATTAACCTTTATTTATAACTATCAATATAATATTAATTATTATAATATTACTGAACTGAACTTGATTTGCACAAATACGTAAATACTATTATAATATGTTACGGGAGGGTAGTAATTTTTGGCGAGGAAATTATCAGTACTATCAATACTTAAATTATTGTAACACACCAGCATCTTAGGTTTGTTCTTAAAATAGTTTCTGAGTAGAAAGTATTATAACATATTCAAAATATTAAATTTTTGGGATTTACGAAAAGTTGAAAATTAGCGCTATCTATCAGTTGCGTTGTTAGTTATTGGAAACCAAATCCGACATGTTTTGCTTCACATAATTCATAATACTTATTCTGATATGGCATCTCTATATACTCTATGCCAACCACGGATCTCCAATTGGTTATCACTCATGTTTATAAGATAACATAAAATCGTACACACAGATTGTACATATCTATGTTAATATACATACAGATTATACATATCTATGTTAATATACTAGTTACCATTTTACCAACAATCAACTACCAACATTTCCCGCATAAATTTGAATATTATTTAAATTATTACATTAATTGTTACTGCATATTATAAGAGCAGTATACTATAGATTTATTTAGTATGAATCTGTTTTTTTTTTTGTATTATTTGAATTACAGACCAATATAGAATGATCTGTAATGGTATTATCTATACAAATTTTGTATTATTACAATTGTATTGGATTTTCCAATGGGTTTTTCATAGGAAGTACAAACTTAGTCCTAAAGTTACTGTTTAGTGTTTACTATAATAATAGTCAAAAATACTCAATAATATTCCAATACCTTCATTGAATTATGTACATTTGCGCTAGATGTTATGTGTTTGCCCCATGCGAATGCGGATTGTGAACGGGTATTTTCAGCAGTTAATGGGGTTAAAACTAAGTTCCGGAATCGTTTGGTCACAGAAACTATAAGTGGTGTTTTACACTCAAAACAGTTGATTAAAACCACCTTCAATGACAATTGCATTAAGTTTGAACCCACAAAAAAAAATGTATGACAAAATGACACATAGTGTGTTATTTCCCAAAAATGTAACTGACGAAGAAACAAAAACAGTTTTTAATCTTTTTAGTAATTCAAATTAATTAATTTATATTTATATTTTTATTGTCTCATCATGGATATTGTATGTTTAATCTATGTTTGTGTTTTATACTACTTATTAAATTTAGCTCCTTATGACTTATACTTAAATTTGATTTTTCATATGTGTATAATGTGAGTTTACTGGAGTATCTTAAGTCCTAAAATAAGACACTCGTTCTTTCAAAAACTATTTATGTTTTTAAAATTTTTTTTCCATGATTTTAAGTTGTCAAAAAACAACATATTTTGAAATATAATATCTATAATATATTATTTACTTTTTTTTTTAATTGTTTAATTTTTTTAGTGATAACATACATTTTTAGATCTATATTCTAAAGCAGAATGTTTGTTATAATACTTAAATTTATTAAAACCAGATTTTGTACAAGTAGCTTATGATTTATAATTAGAGCGCATATTTGTATATACTTGCATATTTATTCTGGTTGATCGAATGGTATGCCAAGTGGGCACAGAATTTGTTTCATAACATAAACATTTTAACTATGAAACTTTTATGGTGCATATTTTGCATATTTTTACATTTATGGTTTTGATAAATAACAAAATAAATTAATACGTATCGTAGCCCGTAGGTGTAAACTTTTTTCCCAAGGAATTAATTTTTTTCTTATTTTTTGCTTTACAAATTATTATTTAGGTAGGTACTTATCTAAATGAATTCCTTTTAGGATACATTTTTATGTCAAGAGGAGGATGCCACACAGATATTTGTTTCTCCGTCTTACAAGTGCGTAACATTGCATGTTACAAACTTGTAGGACAAAGACAACAAATGTCCCTATGGCGTCCTCTCAATTGATTCCTATTTTTCTTACAGAATAATACTACCTACAAAATACGCATATTTTAAAGAAAAGTATTAATAGGAGCATTCCATTATTTAAAATTAAACATTCAGAAAATAAATGCATTTTTAAGTGCATATTTTAACATTTTAGTGTATAATATTATATATTAATATATTTATGCATTTTTAAGATTTTTTAGTGCGTAGTATGATATTTTATAGTTGGTAATTAATGCATACAAATCCATGCTCCAGTTATAAGTATTTAGAACTTCAACGAATGAATGTGGAAATACTCCAAATAATATTATGCTTATGTAATTCAAAATGTATGTTTTAATCCAAAAGGTTAATAAACCTAAAATGTGTAATAATCTTGGTGCTTGGTACCTACTATCGTAGTACTAACAGTAGATAAGTGGCTACCAAGTTATTATAGATGCAGGTCGCAGACACTTTATTTTATGTTGAATACGTGGTTGATGAATAAATAAAAGACAGATGTTGTTTATTGTGAATTTTATTTAAACGTTCGATAATTTTCTAAGTCCAAAATAATGTTGTACAAAGTGGCGTGAAGGTGCTTGCACTAATGGATGGTAGTACACGTCTGAAAACAGGCCGATTCGGGCTCCCTTTTATATGAAGTTCCCCGTACCCCTTGCCTATAGATACTGTATCTCGGCTCACGGATGTGATTTGTGTGACCATCGTTCCAGCCTACGCATTTTATGACTTCCCAGTATAATTCTGCGTATTGATAAAATGCTAATCTATGATTCAATTGAAATAATCATTCTACTCTTTTATATTTTTATATTGAATATCGTCGCGTACAGCGTTACAATTAAAATAATCATTCTACTATTTTATATTTTTATATTTGAACATTGTCGTATACAGGGCTTCCTGAGTAATTATATTATTCAGTGAGCCTGTCTTCTTATGCTAAACAGTAGGAAATCCTATTTCCGATTCTAATATCCGATTTATGCCGAATTACAGTATAGTATACTAATTATGTACCTGTGGAATTTGTTTTATTTGTTAGGTAGTACTCGCTTACTACAAATGTGTCCTTGAATGTAGTTTCTTCTGTAAAAGACTTAGGTGTTTGGCTTTATAGTGACTTATCATTTAATTTACACTTAGACAAAATGTATAAAAAAACATTAAAATTATTAGGTTTTATTAGACGGCAATTCAAGAATCCCACCTGTATTAAAGTACTGTATTGTTCTTTAGTAAGTTCCATTTTGGAATACTGTTCTATTGTATGGAACCCCTTTACTGATAATTGGGTAATTAAACTTGAAAGTATCTAAGATCGCTTTCTAAAATTTTTAGCTCCTAAACTAAGATTACCAATTAATAATACTTACAACGTTGCTAAACAATGTGGCCTGGATCCATTATCGAAACGCTAAATATAATATATAAACTTATTAATAACTAAATTGATTGTCCCGATCTATTAACTAAGATTAAATTTAAGGTACCTACATTCAACTCTCGAAATCACTCTTTATTTCATATCCACTGCCACCACCAGAATTACCGTTACTCTAGCCCTTTAAATCGTATGTGTATGTTCTGTAATAAATTTACAAATTTTGATTTTTTTCATGATCCACCAGGTTTACTATATTCTTTATCAACCATGTAATGTAATTTATTGTACATGTTATTTACTGTAGTTTGTAACCTTTGCTCATCTTGGGTGTAATTAATTATAATAAATAAATAAATAAGTACACTATTATATATCTATGATAGTATTAGGGTTGGTTGTTGATGTATAACGCATTATAAGTAGGTACCTAATGGATATTGTGATATGATTAATTTGGAATTTATTATAGGTAAATTTTTTTTAATACCATAGATAAGTTTATAATATGTCTCATACCTAGACTGACATACCGTCTCCGCTCAGAATCGTTTTTCTTATACAATGATATTATATCATTGAATTCAAATTTAATACCATCCATTATACAGTGACCCATTTGTAACCTAATTTACAGCAGAGCACCTTTTTAAACTTTGAGAGTGGTTTTTAGTAGTTATTACCATCAAGTGGGACTTTGAAGGGTCAAAAGTAAAATTTCTCAGTACTTTTAAAAATAATTGGAAAAAACAAAAAAAAATATAAGGAAAAGCTTGAATCTTTACTGCATCAGTATTTGACAAAATTGATATTGTTTTTTTCGGTGTAACTCAAAAGCAAATAACCGTATAGATACTTAAAATATTTATATTAATATTTTCTATATATAGTAAAAATGTTCATAATATTTCGATTCTTTTTAAGGTCTATGTTTATTGTAGAATGTATATTATACATTTTAAAACTTAAATTGCTAATGTTTTGTCTATAAATATTTTTGATTGGTAAAAAAGCTTGAAAATTTAATACAAGCTCCTCGTAATCATTTATTTTAGTTATTTAAAAATATAGAAGATACATATTCACGGTTTTTATATAAGTATTTGAAGTAAAAAAAATAACAAAAATTAAGAGAACCTATATAACTGTGTATATAACCAATAATAAAATAAATTACAAATAACTAAATAGCATTAGAAATACCTAAATCATAAAGACCTAATATAGACACGCTCAGAATCGTTTTTCGTACACAATAATTTTGATTTATCATTGAAGTCAAATTTAACCCATACATTACAGTGACTTAATCAAAAATGACGAGGTATACTCGACACTCCCTACAACTGTACAGCAGAGCGTTTGCGTACTTACCCCTTTTTAAATTCCGAGGGCAGAGCTGAATATGTTGATTTTACAACGGTGTGTGGTTTTTAGTTGTTTTTTTTTTTTTTTTTGTGTCTCATCATCTTTTGAGACATTAGAAATGCTTTCTTCAACACGCCTTCTCTGGTAGTGAAGTGAATCTACAGTTGGTACTTTGTGGGATCTTAAATAAAAATTCCCAATACTTATCAAAAGTGTCTAGTAAAACAAACAACAAATTAAGGAAAAACAGATTTTTACGCAAAACCAATTGTATTTTTACGAATTTGTTTTTTTGGCAACTCAAAAAAAAATTAACCGAATACAGGTAGATGACATTTTCATTGAATGTTTATATCAGCAATTTCTATGCACCATAATATTTTCGGTCTTCGTTAAAAACATTTTAATTTCGATTGCTTTTCATAAAATAGGTAGGTACCTACTTACACTTAATTTTTCATAATTTACCTACATCGACCGCGTAATGGTCACTATAGTGGAGTAATCGTCAAATTCGTAAGATCTCGGAGTGGGTAATCTTCTTCGCCGGCACGACGACGTCGAGGAAGTTAGATTAGTTTGAATCTTAGATCATATATTGTATAATATGATCTAAGGTTTGAATAGTACCTATGTTGAGTATAATTATGAGTTTGACCACTCATTTTTAAAAAGGACGTGAAGTCTTATATTGTAATATTAAGAAAAAAAAGGTGGGTAAGTGGATGTCGCTCTGTTGTACAGTAGGTTACAAGTGGGTCACTGTATAATGGATGCTATTAAATTTGAATTCAATGATACAATATCATTGTATAAGAAAAACGATTCTGAGCGAAGACGGTATGTCAGTCTAGGTTTAAGACAAATTATATACATATCTATGGTATTAAAACAAAAATTGACCTATAATAAATTCCAAATTAATCATATCACATTACCACAATATCTATTAGGTACTTATAACACGTTATACATCAACATCAATAACAAACTCTGATACTATCATAGATATATAATAGTACACTTTAGAAGTTTCAAGTAGGTACCCACGAATAATATTATATAATCACAACGAAATAACTAGGTTTTTTAATATGTAATTTCGTCCAAATTTGAACATAAAATGACTATAAAAATAAACTGTGATTGTATATTTTTTAGATTTTTCGGTAAGAGAATTAACTACTTATGTGGAATCTTGTTTTAAATTTTCAATCCTTAGCTATAAAAACTGAACATTTTATAATTTAAATTACGATGATTAATAATTTTCGAGATTTTGAAAAATTCTGACAAAATTCGATGTTTAAATGCTTATAAAAAAAAATTCTGCCTATGTATTTTTAATATTTTTCAACTGATATTGTAACAATATAATATATTATAATATATTATCAAGAGTCTTGTATTAAATTTTTACAATTTTTGGCCCAACAGATAAAACTTTATTGAAATATTCATAGAAAAAAAAACTAAAAAAATTGAAAAATGAAAATATGAGTAAACAGCTCAAAAAGAGTCAAAATATTTTCAAAATTGTATGGTGTATGGGAAATGCTAATATAAACATTCAGTGAAATTTTCATGTATCTATAGTTATTCGTTTATGAATAACAACAAAATAAGGAAATCGCTACATGAGAAATCGAGTGAACATCCAATGTTGTAAAAATTTGAATTTCAAACGCTCATAAAAATTTAATTTGACTGTCCGGTAGAGATTTTTTTATTGATAAAGGTAGACAAACTTATGAGTAACCTTGTATTAGATTTTCAAATCTTAGATTTAAAAAGAAAAATTTTTACGAATTCTTAACTCAAAATAATTTGCTAATTTTCGTGATTTTTCCATATTTTGAACTTTAAATGCTTATAAAAAAAAACTGTGACGATTTTTAATATTTTTCATCTGCCTTTGAAAAAATATACTAGGAGCCTTCTATTAAATTTTCAAGTTTTTTTAACCAACAAATAAAATTTTATCGATATTTCTAGAAAATAAACTAAAAAAATATGAAAAATGAAAATGTCCCTAAACAGTTCAAAGTAAATCAAAATATTTTTAAAATGGTATCGTGTATAGAAAATGCAAATATAAACAACCAGTGAAAATTTCATGTATCTTCATTTGTTTTAAAGTTACACCAAAAACCAAATTCAATTTTCTGAAAAATTGATTTTGCATAAAAATTCCCGTTTATCCTTAATTTTTCTTTTGTTTTTCCCGGCGCTTTTGAAAACTACTGCGAAATTTAAATTTTGACCTCCCCAATGCACCAACGATATTCACTTTCCAATCGAACAAGATACTGAAGTCGAAAATCGAAGCATTATTTCGACTACTTATCGTGTACACAGACACAAAAAAATAAAAAAAAAAACACACATCATTGTAAAATCAATACATTCATCGTTTCACTCAGAATCTAAAATGAAACAATCTCGTCTCTCCCAGCAATTTGTTTAATATAATAGTAATTCAAACGCTTTGCTCTTGAATAAAAGAAATCTGTCAAGTTCGTCATCAACGTCAACTTCTGGGCATTAACTTAGCTCAGAAAAAAAAAATAAAGGTAAAAAATAATTTAAATCTACAAATCGTTTTGAATTCCTAATTCAAAATAAAAATCCTGTTGAAAGCATAATGGACCAAGATTCTGCCAATAACAGTTCGAATGACGCATTGAAATCCACCCTCCTATTTATGTTAGAGGTGTGGTAGACTTTACTATGAAGTATGAAGTATGCTAAAAATGTATTATCCTAATAGGTAGGTGTAGATAATTTTTTTTGTGAATCCACTACATACCTACATATCTTTGAAATCAGACGTGTCATAAACATTAGAATGTAATAAAAAAAAAATTTAATTTGTACAAAAGCATCAGTGTATTTTTATTATAAAACACTATAAGTTATTGGTATTTTTAAACAAAAAACCCTGAATCAATCGATGTGGTGTTATGACGATAATATGTAAGTATATAATACCTAGCTATAACAATTAAGTTAGACAATGCACGTATCGCCATAAACAGAACGTTATTAATACATAAATCGGAGGAAATAAAATATATTTATAAAGATTACCTATAATTTTTGGAGAATTTTTACTAAAAATAAAAATGGTTCTGCTCTATATATAATTCTAACTAGCCAGAGTTCAGGTTTTATAATAATTATATCATAGTACTCCCGCGGGATAAACAAGCTTTTATGTTTGGACTACCTATATACATTTTATGATTTATGCGAGTAAAATCTTCATCATATTATTCACATATTTATTATTTATTTCAAATTTTTAACGACACATTTTCATGGTTATAAAGTATTCCGTTTGAGAAAATGTTTTGTCAATTTTTCTAGGAGTTTTTTTTTTAATTTTAAATATTCAAATAAATCATGAAAGTTGTATAACTTAGCCAACAAAAAGTATTTTTACTCAAACTTTAGTACGATAGGTACAGCCAGTTTTTAAATAAAATATATTTTATAGGTAATTGCTTGGTGTACGTCAGATTGCTTAAGTAGTGGTTTATTATATATTTATATCTATAATTATTATTTTTTTCAAAAGCATTTTAAATTATTATTATTACATCAGGTACTATACCAGCCTATACCCAAGGTTATACTAATGTTCAAAAAACATCTTAACAGAATTTTTTCATATTTTAATTCATGATTAATGCGGCTAGGGTATAATAATTGATTTGTCATACTCTATTACACTCCTACGAGTACCTACATTTTTATATTACTAAAATAACTACTACCTAGGTGTATTCTGACCATATTATTAATTATCTACTACCTAGCTGTAAGCATAACCAACTTCTCTCAAACATCAAAATTTATCTGTGCGTGTTTCATGCAATATTACATTTAATGATCATAGTGTATACAATTTGAATACTTTGCGTTTGTGAAGATAAATGATAACGAAAAATTAATTAAAATACGATCTTAAATAATTGCAAAAGAGTAAATTTTTCAAAGCTGTGAGGTGAATTATGTTTTTGGTCATATTATTTAGTAGAATGTTCGTACAGATTTTTAGGCATGCCTATCCTGGAACAGGTGACATATTATAATTTACCATGAAAAAGCAATGTTTTTCTAGATAAATCATTTATGTCAAGTTTGCATTTGGAAAAAATATAACCAAATAAATCCCCGCTGACTAGGTATACATATATTTAGATTATCGGCTGGTTTTAATGAGAAAAAAAATTATTTCCAGCCATAATACTTTTTAATTTTCTGTAACCAATTGCAACTCTAAACTCTATATATTATAATATAAACAAAATAATATTCAAATTAAGTGTGCAAAAATGACATTTATATGTGAACCATCCTATACAGCAACCTAGGTATATGGATTGAAAAAAGAAACTATAGGAACACCCTGTGAGTCTCAAGAAATCTATTGATATAACTTTTGTTGAAATCGATACATAATAGTTAAGCTAAGCCTCTCCCATAAATTCATTTAAGTACAGCTTTTATATTAGAATAGATTTCACTAAGCATAAAAAATATGTGGAACTTATAAAGTTATAAAACACTTTTTATTTCTAAAAAAGTATTTATCAAAAAAAAAAATAAATATAAAAATAAATATTTTTTCTTAAAACTATTAGCATCTGGCTTGATCGCCTGAATCTAAAAAAATTATTTTGCTTATAAATTATTTTAAAAGCTTTTTAATATTGTTTATTTATAAAACAGTTCAAACATGACACAATATCTACGAATTGTTATGAAAAAAAAAATAATAACGTAGGTATCTGAACATACTATATAGTACCTACATAGTAATGTGGATTATTTTAAATTGCTCAAATGTTTTAAGAAAAAGTACTGTAAGTCTGTAACTTAACATTTATACTTGTACTACTTATGTCACTCGTATGGCAAAATATTTTACTTATTTTTTAGCTGGTCTTATGCAAATACGGTGCGCATGCCGAATCTAAAACTTTAGAAGAAAATATTATAAAATACAATTACACGTTATAAGCTATGGCTTGTATTATATTTGACGTAAATAAAATCCTAGTGTTTTTTAATGGTTCTTCTCCCAAATTACAATTTGATAATACTACGAATTTCAATTCATTTTTTAACATGATATTTTAGTGTTTAACTTTCTTCCTGTATTGTATGTTTTTCTTGTTATAATCAAGGATTGTTATTTTTTTTTTATTAACTACGTCATTTTTGTAAAATTACATTTACTTATGACATTTTTATTGGTATACCTACCTACTGATGATATACTACGTCTTATGCATGAATTATATTATTACAAATTTGTTAAAATACATTAAACACGTAGATATTAAATAATAAATATAAGTTATAACATAATTAAAAATTCCAATTAAAAATAAAGAACATAAATATATGTAATTTATATTTGCAATTAATCTTTTTAATATAAGGACAAATGCAGTTTGGTATGGCCACAGCGACCCGGCGGCGGCTGTCGTTATGATTATATAATTTGAATTTGTGTTGTATCACATCACTAATTGTTTAACTTAGATCAGCACAAGATAGTGGAAAAGTGGTCACATTAAAGTTCAAACATAGGTTAAGCGATAGAGTGAACACGAGACTCGTTTAACGCTGCTACATGAAAAATATTTTTAATGAAATACACTTTAAAACCATAAGACTTCATATGGTTTGACAGCTACCTAATAGTTTATTATTTTTGATGAATTGATTTGGGAGGGAAGGGGAGTTCACTTTTATTTTCATTATTTGAAACAATATTCAGAGAAACAAACCCCTAGTTGCTTAATTTGTAATTAATACTACTAAAATAACGATTTTAAATCAGTTAAATTTTTATCACTTAGTACAGTAGTTCTCAACCTTTTTTGATTCATGTCAAATTTAGCCACTAGAATCAAACACTGCGTCACCCTAACATCAAAATAATAAACAATCTTAGCTGTATATTATAAAATTCTTCTTTTATTAAAAAAAAAAAATACAGTACACAAAAAAAGCATGTTCAAAACTTTGAAATTTTAAATTTAAGCAGATAAACTTTAAATTAGCAAATAAAAAAAAATAATGATTTATATAAATTTAATGTGAAATTTGATTATGGGTAACCCTGGCACCCCATTGTTCGATTTTTTTTATTTTTTTTTTAACCATTAATTGTACTATAATTTGTACCAATTTGTACCAAAAATTTCCAAAAGAAAAGTCAAATTTTCCGCTGGTATATCTAAATACGTCACTCCAGATAAAGTATAACTGAATAATGCATTTTATAAATAAAGGATTCCCTCCTTTTTCGAATGTATAAGATACTTAGATTTACCAAAATATAATATAATACATAATAATATTTTGATAGAATGTGCTAAAATATGGAAAAAACATATTATAGTGAAATACCTAGTAAAATTCTAATTATCCTTCAAGTAACGATAAGTGAAAGATTAGCATCTTATAACTTGTTATAAATTAAGTTGAATTATATTGTGGGAGATTAATCATTTTTGTTGGTCGTACTTTTAAATGAATCTATAACTATCAACAATAATTGTTAATTTACGAATGACAGGTATTCATAATTCATATTTCATGTTTATATTATTATTAGCAAATTTAAAATTAGGTCTATCCTTTTATAACCATATAAACTTTTACCTAATATTCCTGTAATTTTTTCAAGTTATACATTGTACTACCTACTGTATTATGCACCATACCATAAATTGCTATGTACCTATGTGGTTGTCTAAGTTTGATGAATGTAAAGTAAAATATTATATAACATTTTAAGGTTTGAAACTAGCCAAATTTATTCATTAATTTGATCCGCTTTGAAAAAAGATCCAAGTTTCAATAACAAAACATTATAATATGAAGACTTAATATTCTAAATGTCAAACATTTACCTATATCCAAAATAAACTGTAATTTAAAAAAAAAAAATTATGTTTATACCAATGTGTTCACATATGATCTGATTTGTCTTAGAAAACAGGTACAGTTATACAATAATATGACCTATTGTCTGAACAAAATTAAATAACTTAACACCAAATATGACAGGTAGTAAATTTATCACTTTATATATTTAAAAAACATTTTTCCACATGGTTTTTTTACGAGTTTAATTATGATTTTATAAAAAACATTATTGTTTACCACTTTCGGTGGAAATCACGAGACTCCACTGACCATAATCCTCAACCTGCAACATTTGAGTGATACTTTCAGCACCAGTTACATCATCTTGACATCTTTATCTTTATTTCATATATCACTACACTATGCATATTAATATATTATGTATTTATAATTATTGTTATTAATAAAATATATAAGTAATAACTAATAAGTAGGTATATATATAAGTAGTATATATGTACCAGTCCTGGCGCAGCACCTTTAATAATAAATATATCAGTAAAAGATCACAAAGAAAACAATGTGCAAAAAGATCAGAAAATTGAAATGCAATAATAATAAAAAAATTTTTCGCAAAACTTATGAAATGCAATAATAATAAAAATATTTTCCACAAAACTTAATTATTAAAAATAAAAATCGAAATGCAATAATAATAAAAATATTTTCCACAAAACTTAATTATTAAAAATAAAAATCGAAATGCAATAATAATAAAAAAATTTTTCGCAAAACTTATTAAATACATTTTCACCCCCAAAATATTTTTCATAATACTTATGATATTAATAATTAAAATCGAAATGCAATATAGTGTATTAAAAAATATTTTTAAAGAAATTGAATACCTTAGTTAAAGGAATTGATATTTATAATAAAAGAATGGAATCTATAAAGAAACATAATAAGTTACAAGAAACCGAAATGCAAAACGAAGTAGAAAACTATATATTAAATAAAAAAATAAAAAAATGTTATGTGAAATTTTGTGCTTTTGAACATTATGAAAATAATGAAATTATTAAATATAATCTAAATAAAATTCCGATTGAAGGAAATATTTTAATTGTTGGAAGCGATATTTATGGAAAAGGAAAACCTTATGCTTCTAAAATACTAGAATCGCCAACATGGCTTGAAATTTGTAAAATAGCTAATGATTTAATAAATACAACTGACACTTATGAATGCAATTATCTCGGTGGTATTTTTGTTAATCAAGATTTAGGAAATATTAAAATATGTTGTCTTCACATGGAATAATAATAATATAATTTAATTTTTTAATAGAATTGTTCTATTAAAAAAAGTCTAACAACAAACTAGTGAATATTAAATTTCAAACCAATTATTCATTATATGATTCGATAATTCATTATGAATTTTCTTAAAATAATCAAATAATTTCTTAAAATTGTTTTTGTAACGATTGTAACTATACTTATTATCATAAGATTGATATAAAGATGATACATGAGTTTCTAAATTATACATAGATGATTCAATTTCTGATAACTCTTTTAGTATATTTTTATACCTTTGGATCATATCTAAAAGTTTTTTACAATTTTCCATTTCTATTATTTATGTTAGTAAAAAAAATTTTTTTTAACATTGTTCTATTAAAAATATTTTTCTAATCTTTTTGATTTTGATTTCTAATCAATGTATTGAGATGGTTTACAAAATCGTTTCTATCTATGTTTGTTTTATAATGTCCCCAAGCTAATGTATCAATACCATTTTCCAAAATAAATCTTTTATCATCATAAACACTTAAAGCTTTTTTGTTTTGTTCTACAGTAAAAATATCATGTTTTTTAGTTCTAAATAAATTTTGTTTAACATATTTTGATTCTTTTGTTAGTAAACATTTTTCAAAATCATTAAAACATATTTTATTTTCTACAACATTTTTTTTAACACCTTTAGCTTTTTTAATTTCTTTTTCAGTATCTAAGATACGATGTGAATATAATTTAGATCTTAAACCTATAAATTCAGTCATAATTTTTCCATTTAACTCATCTTTAAACTTGCCTAAAACTTTTTTGTTAACTAAAGGTAAACCATAAATATTATCTTTTGGATAATCTGAAGTGTCAAAATGATCTAACATAATTTTCATATCTTGATAAAAATCATTAGTTTTTATTTCTAATATTAGTGAATCTGTATCTGTATATAACAATCTAACTCTATTTCCATATTTTTTCTTTATAATATTATAATAAAAATCATACATTAACATTTTAGATAAATCTAAAATACACATTCCTACATATATTGGTTGTTTGAAAGATATTTGTGTTCTTTTCATATGTACGGCAGCTAAATTTTCTGTAAAAATTGTCCTTCGATCAAAATTTGGTTTTGTAATTAATTTTTCTAGTTGGAATGCATTAGAACATAATCTTATATCAACATGATTTCGAACATTCATCATAGTACGTCCATAAACACTATTGTTCATTAATTTGAAATATTCTTTTTCAAACTCATTCTTAGCTTCTGATCTAAGATTAGTATTAAAATCAATATACACTTTTAACCAAGGAGATTGACTAAATTCTAATACTCTATGAATTTTCTCTATCTTTAAACCTAAATTAATATATAATTTTAGTGTTTCATAATGTATTATATATTTTTTCTTATCATACAAAGTTGTTAATAATTTTGGGAGTTGTTTGTTATCAAAATGTCTTTCTGGTGCTAAAGGGAAATCTGAATGTAGATCATGAAGTTCTTTAGGGTAAGATAAATCAACTTCTAAAATATAACCTTTACGTGATTTATCAGAAATATTCATTACATCAAAATCATTCAGATTATCAACCCATTTGAAATCTCCAGTAGGTAAATATTTACTCATTGCCCACCCATAAAGATTATTTGCATCCAAGTATTCTAAAAATATCGATTCCTCCTTTTTTTTAAATTTATCTCCCATGTATTTATTATTTGCTTTTGAATATCTTTGACTACATTGAGATAAGCCACCTCTGATTCCAGATTCAAACATCAATAATTGATCGACATCTGTTAATAAATCTAATTTTACATTTGTCATTCTTAACATACTATCCCACGCAAATCCTGGTGTTGTGTAATACCACATAGGATCTAATTTATAATTTTTTAAAGAAATATCTCTAAAATTTTCTATTATATCTGTTGATAATAAAACATCGATCTTATTATATAAACTAGTGAATTCACGCATATTTTGTATATTAAAAGCTTTCCAAATTTTCTGTGAGTTTTCATATTCCTCTTTAGTTATATTTTTATCAGTGAGAGAACTATAAAATTTTTCAAGAGGAGGTAAACATGTTTCATTAAATTTTTCTTCACAATCCATATACTCATAGGGATAAGCTAACTTTCTAGTAACTAAATCTAAATGTTCTTCAGGAAAATATTTACTAAGTTCTTTAAATTTATTTTTTAAATTTAATTTTGAATCATTTCTTAAATTATTTGTTAACTTTTCTAAAGAACTAGGTAAAAATTTGAATGAATCAATAAATCTTAATTCTGTACATATTTTTATATCTTTACCTTTCCTATTTACTTCACGTGACATCATTTTTGAAAAAGAAATATATTTTTCCTCATTATTTGGGATTAATTTTATTTTTTCATTATCATTCCCAAATTCTTTTATAAATAGATGGGCATCATAACCTGAAAGATTATGAAAAACAATTGGAATAAAACATGGATTTTGATAATTAAGATTACATATAGAATGTGCTGCTCCTCTATATTCTCCAGTTAAGTGGTCATGATCCCGAACTTTTTTCATATTTATTTTTTTATTTTTTGTTTCTTCATTAACTTTATCTTCATTCAATTTAAATTTTTTAACATCATCAATATTTTCATAATGTTTAATATAGTCTTTAATTATTTTAAGGTTATCTTCATACAATTTAAAATTTTTAACAACATCAATATTTTCATAATATTCAATAGCATCTTTAATTTTATTTTTTTCTTCATACAATTTTAATTTTTTAACATAATATTCAATAGCGTCATACAATTTTAATTTTTTAACATCATCAATATTTTCATAATATTCAATAACGATATTAATTATTTTAAGTTTATCTTCATTCAATTTAAATTTTTTAACATCATCAATATTTTCATAATGTTCAATAGCGTTTTTAATTATTTTAAGTTTATCTTCATACAATTTAAAATTTTTAACATCATCAATATTTTCATAATACTCAATAACGTTTTTAATTATTTTAAATTTTTTCTCTAACATTGGAGGTAAATCTGATAAATATCTTTCACAAATATGACATTTATCAGATTTATTATAATAATTATTTAATTGTTCTGCATTCAATGTTTTCATAGGAACTATTTTATCATATAATTCAGAAATAAGTATTTCTTCATCTTTCATACAATCATAAAATACTTGAGCTACGTTTGGACCAGAATATTCTACAGGAGGTTTATAATCACCATTACTATATTTAATATAATAACAAAAATTATTAGGTATATGTTTCTGATAACATTTTGTAAAAGACTCTGTATCATTTGGTTGACAAGTGTATATTGGTTGAAGTGTACATTCAAAGTCTGCATAAATCACAAAAGGTACTCTTAAGGAATGATTGTAATTTTTATATTCTAAAGTTTTGTCATAAGGTTCTGGTAGAACTATTTTAGCAGCTTTATTATTAGAACAATAATGTTTATGATCATTTAACTTATCTTTTGTACCAAAACTATTTAAACACATTTTACAAAAAAATCTTTTATGACCATCTTTTGTATTTTGTCTTCCTACTACTTTCCCTAAATCTTTAATCCAACAATAATGTCCTTTATTTATATTATTATACTCATCATCAGTATCCTTATCATCCACTGTTAAATATAATAAATCTATATGATTAGTTTTTTCGATTTTAGTTATTTCTAAAGGTACAATTACATTTTTATCTAAACAATAAATATTAATAGAAATATCTTTTGTTCTTTTAACAAATTTCTGAACGTCTGTGGTTTTTACCGGAAATTCAATATCTTTAAATTCTTTATCAAATTCATTTTTAAAAGGAATATATTTAGTTACTCTTTGTCCATCTTTTTCAACAGGGTGTAAAGCAGAGAGTATTGCCCAAAGAAAACATTTATCATCTTCATTTTTAACATTTATAATAGCCTTTTTATTACTAATATGTTTAGGTAATGGAATATATGAAGAACCCTTAAAAGGAACATATTTATTTATATTTATTCCCAAACTTAAAATTTGATGAAGTTTCCATTGTGATTCTTTCATTATAAAATCATCTTCTTCTTTTACAATTTTTATTTTTGCATTTGTATAAAATTCATTTAAGTTAGAATTTTTTGTTAAAATTTTATTTTGTGTTTTAAAATTTTTTTCCTCATATTCCATATTTTCTTCATTATTACCTCTCTTATATATAGCAAGAAACATAATATTAACTTTTAAATTTGTTTTTTTTAATTCGTGTTTAAGTCGTCCTATTACTGGATTATCTAAACGATTTAAAAATGTTTGTATATCTTTAATACCTATATTATTTTTAATAATATAAGTTTTTAGTCTATCTCGAAATGCTGTTTCTTCATTTTTTAAAATAGGTCGAATAGTGTTGTTTTCTTCGAACATTTCTTCACTAAAATTGAAAACTCTATGTGGTTTGGGTATTATCTCTCTTGATATTCTTGGTCTTATACCATTGTTTTGATGTCGAATAGATTGCACATGTTTAGACCAACTGTTGTATTTAACTGTTAGCTTACAAATATCACAAGTTTTATCTATTTTTGGTATTCTCTCTTGTCTTGTTCTTACATTTGTTGTTGTTGTACCTCTGTATGATCGTCTAAATCGAGGTATAATTGTTTGATCTGGATCATTATTTTGATGACGAATAGATTTCAAATGTCTAGACCAATTTTTGTAACTAACTGTTAAGTTACATTTATCACAAGTTTTGTTATCCATTTGATTATTGTTAACATTTCCTTTAACTAAAGGTTCAATTTTATTTAAGCCTTCCATTTATTATAGAGAATATTATTTTTTTTTTACATTCAATATTTTAATAAAAATAATTTTTATTAAAAATAATATTTAAATGAAATTATAAAGTTGGGAGACACGTTGTCTCCCAACTCATTAAGATCCCATACTAAATTCACACATTTTAATATTTCCTAAATCTTGAATAATCTTAATATTGTCTAGATAATAGTGATGATAATCACTTGTTGCAATAATTTGGTCATTAGCTATTTTACAAAGTTCTAACCAAGTTGGTGAATGTAATAGTTTAGAAATATAAGGCTTTCCATTTCCAAAATCAACATCTCCTTGACTAATAATAAAAATATTTCCTTCAATTGGAATTTTATTTAGATTATATTTAATACTCTCAGAATTTTCATAGTATTCAAAAACACAAAATTTCACATAACATTTATTTTTTTGTATACTTTTTTTTATTTCATTTCGCATTAATTTCAAAAAATTAAAATTTTTTAGTCTATATTGATTAATTGGTACACCATTATATTTTGTATTAACTCTACAAGGTAAAATTGTTTGATCTTTATCATTTTTTTGATGACGAATAGATTTTAAATGAGAAGCCCAATTTTTGGAACAAATTGTTAAATTACATTTATCACAAGTTTTAGCAGGGTATATTTTTTTATTTAATACATCCATTTTATTATTAATATCAATTTCTTTAACTAAAGATTCAATTTTATTTAATCCTTCCATTCTTTATTATAGAAAATATTATAATTTTTTTACATTCAATTTTTAATAAAAATAATTTTTATTTAAAATTCTATTTAAATAATATTAAAGATTTTATAAAAAATAATATTTCAAATAAATATAAGAAAAATAGGGGTCACATAGTCGGAATACTCCACCCCTCATCTCCTACTAAAAAAGAAAGAGGTGGTCTACTTCGAATAGACCACCCCTTATATCCTAGTGTTAATAACAATAAAGACAAAGAAATATTTATTTTAGAAGATGGTTTATATAGATATCACTTCCTTTAACTTAGGTCATATTATTAAAATTCTGATTTTTGTAACTCTTCGTTATAAAAACTCCCTATAATCTCTCCATTGTTTAAATCTATAATTTTATAGGTAATAGGAATTGTGTTTAAAATTTCATTAACTATAAATATTTCATCAGTCCAATTTTTATTAAATTTATTATCAAATGTTTTTTTATAAGCTGGTATTCTTACTCTATCACCTACACTAAATTTAATTTTTGGTTTAGGTTTGTTTTCTGTAGAAAATAATTTGTGAAAAACAACATCTTCGTTAGATTTATTTACTTCACAAGGTCTCATACCAATAGATCGATGTACGTCTTCGAAATTATATTTATCTATTAAACTTTGTAAAATTTTAATCCATTTTTTAGAATTTGTAAATTCAAATTGTATTCTCATTTTGTTGTTTAATGTCCTATTAAATCTTTCAATAATTGATGATTTTTCTTCATTTTGGGTGTAATACATTTCAATTCCATATTCTTGTAAAACTTTTTTAAAATGTTTATTTTCAAATTCCAAACCTTTATCTGTATGAAGTTTTTTTGGTGCTTGATGATTTTGAGATATAGCTTGTTTTATTATTTTTTCAAATGCTTCTGAAACATTAATTCCATCTTTCTTTTTGAGTTCTAAAGCCCAAGAAAATTTTGAAAATGTATCTATAACAGTTAATATATAAGAATAACCCTCATTTTCATCAGAATATTTTCTCATTATAACTAAATCAGCAGCCCATAAATCATCTATACCTTTAGTAATTATTCTTCGTTTAGGAAATTTTTTTCTAACTGGTTTATGAAGTTCTTTAGCTAATATCATTTTATCTGTATCATTTAATTTTTTATTGGAAATATTATGTCCAATTGTAGGATTTTTATAAATTTACTTTTATTTGTGTTACACTTGAAACATTTTGATGAAATTCTCCATCTACCATTAACTGTTTGATTTTTAGTTGCATTAATATTTTTTGTTTGAATTTTACATTTAAGACAATATATAGTTTCGCTCATTTTTTATATTTATAATGAAAAAATTTTTAAAAAAATTATTGAAAATAAAAAATTTTTTTATTTTCTAATATAAATAAGAAATAGAAATGGAAAACTTTAAAGATGCTTTAAATAAAATCAACAATGGATATACATTTATAAAATGTAATTATTTGGAACAAGGAACACCATACAAAGTAAATAAGTTCATAAAGATTGATACAAAGTTTGGAAAAAGATTATCCGTTGTATTAAACGATGAATATATGTTAAATTTACCAGATAGATATACAAATGAATTTACAGAAAACGAAATAACATGTTATAATACAAATTCGGAAACAAAATTTAATCTTATTTATAATGGTGAAACATTTTTAAAGAATGGGAAAACAAGACATGATTTTAATTTTTTTTAAGTAAAAAATAAATTTACTTTTATAAATGGTATTTATAAAAGTTAAAAAGGGTCGTATTGATTTAAACAAACCTATTCACAATGATGATGGTGATCATTTTTTAGCTCTCTATTCAATAGTTTTGAAAGGCAACGATTTTATTAATATTGAATCAGACTGTTGTATAACAATTAAACAGAATATAATACATATAAAAACAGGTAGATATAGTATTGAACAATTGAACAAAGAAATAGAACCACTTATTATATCATTTTCTGATGAAACTAATAGAATTACAATTAAATCTCCTTGTTATTATAAATTAGATGAAAAATTAAAAAAATATTTAGGTTTTAATGATAATATAGATTTTTCGACAAGTGAGAAAAAAATGTACTATCCTATTGATGGTGAATATTACATAAATATTGAAAAAGAATGTGAATTTAGATTAGGTCGAAATGGTCAAATCCCACTAGGTACAATATTTATTGGTATTTATTCAATAGGTGAAATTGAAAATTTATTTAATTCATTCGGAACTAAATTTGTGGAAAATTTTCCTAAAATAAATCTTGAAATAAATAAAAATTTATTAAAAATAACTGCTTCAATTGGTCTGTGTTTTGATGAATATTTATCAAATTGTTTAGGCTTTAATTTTATAAATCGTCTGATCCCTATTAATAAAACATGGCCTAAAGGGAAAGAAATAGAATTAGGTGTTGAGTATACAACACCAGATATTGCTTATACGGTAATAGGAATAAAAACTCCAATATTTTACACTCAAGGTTTCTTAAAAGAAATAAATAGTATTATTTCTAATGAAATTAGTAAAACAGAATTAAAAGGAAATTATTCAATTGAACATTTAAATAGTTTATTCAATTCGATTATGAAGTTTGAAAATAATGGTGATTACATTAAAATAACAACAAAAGATTATTTTTCATTTGATAAAGATTTAAATTTAATTTAGGAGGGATACATACACATCATGGAGAAAATTCATCATTAAATAATAACAACAAAATATTAGAAGTACATTGTAATATAATTGAAGAATCTATTACACATAATATTGATGCGGTATCTCATTATGATGAAGTTTTATTTTTATTTCAATATAATTCTAATAGTGCTTTGATTAAACCTCATAAAATGATATATAGACCAGTTAGTAAAAATCGGTTTCAAAAAATAGAAATTTATATTTTAGATTTGAAAGGTAATATTGTTAATTTTGATGAAGAATTTATTGGTGTTCTTGATCTAATAAAAAAATAAATATTAAAAACTTTTTTTCAAGATATTTTATCTTGAAAAATTAAAGTAGGGAACGATTTTTTAATTAATTTTAATATAATTAATTTTAATATATTTAATAGCTTTCATCAACTATTCCTCTTTCAATATCAAACGTATACACTGCACTAGAAATTAAACAAATATAACAAATTGTTTTATCAGGTAAATTTTGACTGAAATCTAAGTTTAAAATTACTGTACAGTTGGAGATTGCAATTTGATTAGGGTGTCTAGTCATGTTAACAACAAAAAATGGTCTCTTTTGTCTAAATTG
Organism: Macrosiphum euphorbiae; assembly: GCA_949089665.1. Classification (NCBI taxonomy): domain Eukaryota; kingdom Metazoa; phylum Arthropoda; class Insecta; order Hemiptera; family Aphididae; genus Macrosiphum; species Macrosiphum euphorbiae. The sequence goes on along the minus strand of CARXXK010001292.1, from coordinate 3,170 downwards.
TAATTTATCTAAATACATTAATGGATTTTCTTCATGTGATTTATAATAGGTTTTTTTATAACTCATATGATCTTCATATGATTGACAACATTTTATATCATTAAAATCTTGATTTTGTAATTCATTAGGATATTTTTTTCCATTTACTTCAAAAGAATAATTTACAACATCACAATGATCAAAATAACAAGCATTACTTTCTTGATTGTCTAATCTGTTTTTTTGAAAATAAACAACACCAAACAATGGATGTCTATTATTTCGATAATTATTTGTTACATCAAATCTTATCTTTTTTCCAGTAAGATTTCTTACTTCAATATTTTGCCATTTTTTAAAAGCTAAAATACATGGATTCTTAATTAATGCATCAACTATTTGAATTTTTGTTATTTCATCATATTCTATATTTTGCATTTGAACTTTTAATTCTAAAATATTAATTTTACCACGTTTTGCTTTAATATTTTTTGTATCTGCTGTAGCTTCAGTGTTTGTTTCTAGAAGCAACGCATCATCATCAGTGTTTCTCGTAAAAATTATTTCAAATCTAGCATTGTAAAGAGGACTTTTTATATCTTTCATTGATCCTAAACCAAAGTGTGATAAAGGAATGATGAGCTCGACACTTCCTCCCCCTTGAGATGTAGATTCAAATCCTGAATTTTGTGTAGGACCATTTCCATCAACAGCATAACTCATATAACCTTTTACTGTACTTAATCTTCCAGTATTATCACTTTCATCTATAATTTTATTATTTAATTTAATTGTAATTTTTTGAAACAAAAATGCTCCACCATTATCAGATATCATAACATTAGATTTTGCTGGATATTTAGATCCATCTTCTAGTACATATTCAAATGATAAATAAAGTTTTGAATTTTTAATGTTCAGAAATTTATCTTTACCATCTACTATAACTATTGTATTTCGGTTTGGTTTATTCAATTCTGTTGTAATTTGAGGTATATAACTTTCATATTGACTATTTATTATATTATCATCATATTTATTTAAAATATTTTCCATTTCTTATTTATATTACCAAATATATATTTTTTTTTTAATAAATGGATAAAGTAAAAGTAAAATTTTTTATTGAAGATGAAAATAAAAAAAAATCTTTATTTGAATTACCTTCACGTGTTTTAATTATAGGACCATCTGGTTGTGGTAAAACAACCTTGTTGTATAATCTGATTATAAATTATTGGATTCCTTATTTAAATCTATATATTTTTACAAAAAATATTGATCAACCAGTCTATAAAAAAATTAAAAAAATATTTGATGATATAGCTTCTATAACCACACATTTTTCTAATGATGAAATAATATCTGTAGATGATTGTGAACCAAATAGTTTAGTGATTTTTGATGATTTTCTAAAAGAAAAACAAGACATGATAATTGAATATTTTATAAGATCAAGATCAAAGAATATTAGTGTTATTTATTTAACACAAAGTTATACTTCAGTAGATATAAAAACAATAAGAAATAATTTGAACGTTTTAATTGTTTTTAATCAATCAAATTATTATATTGAAAAAATATGGTCCGATTTGATTAGTGAAGATGTAGCTTTAGAAAAATTTAAAGAAATTAATAGAACTTATTGTAAAAAATATGATAAAAAAGTAAAATAAAAACATATGGTTTCATAACAATAGACTTGATAAAAATTTAATCTATGACAATAAAGGTAATGAGATTTTATATATCGATGAATGATTATGTTTAATTTAATTTTTTGTATAATAAATGGATATTAAACAAATTCAAAAAGAATTAAAAAAAAAAATTAAAAAAAATGTTTCATTTGATGATCAAACACAAAACAATTCCAAGGTAGGAAATAGTTTAAAAAACACATCAGATGTAAAGATTCAGACAATAATTAATACTAAAAATAAATTACAAAATAGGTTTAAAGATGTATTATTAAAACCTAATGAAAAAGAGACTGTTATTATAGAAAAAGATGATGAAGATGAAGATAATATTAAAAAAGAAAAAAAACAATATAAATCTACAGATGTAAATAAAATAATTAATCTTAAAAAAGATTTACAGGATAGATTTAGAAATACAATTGTAAAACAAAAACATGTACTTGAAGAACAACAAAAAAGTTTGGACCAATAATAAACGCATTAACAAATGTTAATACAACAATGAATGCAGTTAAAGATGTTGCTATTAAAACTGAAGGAGATATTCAAAAATTAAATATACAACCTAGAAATCCAGAATTAAAACGATTAACAAGTTCAGAAGAGACTTTTGGAACTCCAAAATATTCTAGTCAAAATTCAACAAGTAATTCTCCATTACCTAAAAATATTATAAACTTAGGTCCTATTGCGTCAAAATATTTAAAAACTGTAAAAGATACTAATTCTTTTGGAATATATCTTAATGAGAAAGATGATATTTATATGATTGGAAAAGATATAATCGATCTTGATAATGATGATATAATTTTAAATGAAAAAAGATATATAGGAACACCAGGTTTATGGAGATTATTAACTCATCAAGTTCCTACACCCAAACAATTTTATAATGATGATGAATTTAATATTTATAAAAATATATTATTTGAAACTAATTCTATATATCAAAACAATGATCCTTCAACGAAAAGAGCTAAATCAAGTCGTAGTGAAAAATATAAGGTTATGATTAGTTCGATTTGGAAGAAATGACAGAAAAAAACTGATAAGAAAAAAATAATAAAAGAAAGAAAATAATGAAGATAATGAAAATTTTGAAAAAAAAGAAAATAATGAAATATTAGCTGAAGATAATCAAATAGGGGAGGGTTTAAAGAAATACACAGAAAATCGTATTGAATATCGTTATATTAGTAATGTAAACCAAGTGATAGATAATTTACAGTTTTTTCAGTCAGAAGAAAGAGCTGGAAATAATAATTTTAAAAACGAAAAACTTGGTATTGTTCATTTATTTAAATCAATTATGGAAAATCTTATTGATACTCCTGAAGGTATGATATATTTAAAATATGTAACTTGTTTACCAAAGGAAGTGAAAATATCAAAGAAAAATATTTAAACGTTATACAGATATATCAATTGAAGAACGTATAGGAAATAATATTTACATGATGAAAAACTTGATATTCTTAATATTGTATT
>CARXXK010001291.1:0-38330 GCA_949089665.1 Macrosiphum euphorbiae | reverse complement strand
GTTTCGGAATTCCTACGAAAGAAGTCCGGCCGCAAATAAACGATTCCCGTGGTTGGGGCTGGGAACACGTTCCTCCAGCCCCACCCATGGCTAATATTGGTTTCCCCTGAATTTTTTTTATTCCTATAAATTAGTGCGTACATTCCTAGATTTTCTATGATAGGTTTCGGAATTCCTACGAAAGAATTCCGGCCAGCAAATAAAACGATTCCGTGGGTGGGGCTGGGGACACGTGTCTCCAGCCCCACCCATGGCTAATAATTGGTTTCCCTGAATTTTTTATTCCTATAATTAGTGCGTACATTCCTATGAGGCCTATGATAGGTTTCGGAATTCCTACGAAAGAATTCCGGCCGCAAATAACGATTCTCGTGGTGGGGCTGGGAACACGTGTCTCCAGCCCCACCCATGGCTAATAATTGGTTTCCCTGAATTTTTTTATTCCTATAATTAGTGCGTCATTCCTATGAGGTCCTATGATAGGGTTCGGAATTCCTACGAAAGAATTCCGGCCGCAAATAAACGATTCCCGTGGGTGGGGCTGGGAACACGTGTCTCCAGCCCCACCCATGGCTAATAATTGGTTTCCCTGAATTTTTTATTCCTATAATAGGTCCGTCATTCCTATGAATTCCTATGATAGGTTTCGGAATTCCTACGAAAGAATTCCGGCCGCAAATAAACGATTCCCGTGGGTGGTGCTGGGAACACGTGTCTCCAGCCCCACCCATGGCTAATAATTGGTTTCCCTGAATTTTTTTTATTCCTATAATTAGTGCGACATTCCTATGAGGTCCTATTATAGGTTTCGGCATTCCTACGAAAGAATTCGGCCGCAAATAAAACGATTCCGTGGGTGGGGCTTGGAACACGTGTCTCCAGCCCCACCCTATGGCCAATAATTGGTTTCCATGAATTATTTTTATTCCTATACTTAGTGCGTCATTCCTATGCAGTTTCTATGATAGGTTTCGGAATTCCTACTAAAGAATTCCGGCCGCAAATAAACGATTCAAGTGGGTGTGGCTTGGGAACACGTGTCTCCAGCCCCACCCATGGCTAATAATTGGTTTGCCTGAGTTATTTTTATTCCTATAATTAGTGCGTCATTCCTATGAGTTTCTTTGATAGGTTTCGGAATTCCTACGAAAGAATTCCGGCCACAAATAAACGATTCCCGTGTGTGCGGCTGAGAGCACGTGTCTCCAGCCCCACCCATAGCTAATAATTGGTTTTCCTGAATTTTTTTTATTAATATAATAAGTACGTCATTTCAATAAATTCCTATGATAGGTTTCGGAATTCCTACGACAGAATTCCGGCCGCAAATAAACGATTCAAGTGTTTGGGGCTGGGAACACGTGTCTCCAGCCCCACCTATAGCTCATAATTGGTTTCCCTGAATTTTTTTTATTCCTATAATTAGTGCGACATTCCTATGATAGTTTTCGGAATTCCTACGAAAGAATTCCGGCCGCAAATAAACGATTCCCATGGTTGCGGCTGGGAACACGTGTCTCCAGGCCGACCCATGGCTAATAATTGGTTTCCCTGAATTTTTTTTATTCCTATAATTAGTGCGACATTCCTATGAGGTCCTATGATAGGTTTCGGAATTCCTACGAAAGAATTCCGGCCGAAAAATAAACGATTCCGTGGGTGGGGCTGGGAACACGTGTCTCCAGCCCCACCCATGGCCAATAATTGGTTTCCCTGAATTTTTTTATTCCTATAATTAGCACGTCATTCCTATGAATTCCTATGATAAGTTTCGGAATTCCTACGAAAGAATTCCGGCCGCAAATTAACGATTCCCGTGGGTGGGGCTGGGAACACGTGTCTCCAGCCCCACCTATAGCTAATAATTGGTTTCCCTGAATTTTTTTATTCCTATTATTAGTGCGACATTCCTATGTCTATATAGGTTTCGGAATTCCTACGAAAGAATTCCGGCCGCAAATAAACGATTCCCGTGGGTGGGACTGGGAACACGTGTCTCCAGCCCCACCCATGGCTAATAATTGGTTTCCCTGAATTTTTTTATTCCTATAATTAGTTCGTACATTCCTATGAGTTCCTATGATAGGTTTCGGAATTCCTACGAAAGAATTTCGGCCGCAAATAAACGATTCCCGTGGGTGCGGCTGGGAACACGTGTCTCCAGCCCCACCCATGGCTAATAATTGGTTTCCCTGAATTTTTTTTATTCCTATAATTAGTGCAACATTCCTATGAGGTCCTATGATAGGTTTCGGAATTCCTACGAAAGAATTACGGCCGAAAATAAACGATTCCCGTGGGTGGGGCTGGGAACACGTGTCTCCAGCCCCACCCATGGCCAATAATTGGTTTCCCTGAATTATTTTTATTCCTATAATTAGTGCGTCATTCCTATGAGTTTCTATGATAGGTTTCGGAATTCCTACGAAAGAATTCCGGCCGCAAATAAACGATTCAAGTGGGTGGGGCTGGGAACACGTGTCTCCAGCCCTACCCATGGCTAATAATTGGTTTGCCTGAGTTATTTTTATTCCTATAATTAGTGCGTCATTCCTATGAGTTTCTTTGATAGGTTTCGGAATTCCTACGAAAGAATTCCGGCCACAAATAAACGATTCCCGTGTGTGCGGCTGAGAGCACGTGTCTCCAGCCCCACCCATGGCTAATAATTGGTTTTCCTGAATTTTTTTTATTAATATAATAAGTACGTCATTTCAATAAATTCCTATGATAGGTTTCGGAATTCCTACGACAGAATTCCGGCCGCAAATAAACGATTCAAGTGTTTGGGGCTGGGAACACGTGTCTCCAGCCCCACCCATGGCCAATAATTGGTTTCCCTGAATTATTTTTATTCCTATAATTAGTGCGACATTCCTATGAATTCCTATGCTAGGTTTCGGAATTCCTACGAAAGAATTCCGGCCGCAAAAAAACGATTCCCGTGGTGGGGCTGGAACACGTGTCTCCAACCCTTACCCTGGCTAATAATTGGTTTCCCCTGATTTTTTTTATTCCTATAATTAGTGCGACATTCCTATGAGGTCCTATGATAGGTTTCGGAATTCCTACGAAAGAATTCCGGCCGCAAATAAACGATTCCCGTGGGTGGGGCTGGGAAAACGTGTCTCCAGCCCCACCCATGGCTAATAATTGGTTTCCCTGAATTTTTTTTATTCCTTTAATTAGTGCGACATTCCTATGAGGTCCTATGATAGGTTTCGGAATTCCTACGAAAGAATTCCGGGAGCAAATAAACGATTCAAGTGTTTGGGGCTGGGAACACGTGTCTCCAGCCCCACCCATGGTAAATCATTGGTTTCCCTGAATTTTTTTTATTCCTTTAATTAGTGCGACATTCCTATGATAGGTTTCGAAATTCCTACGAAAGAATTCCGGCCGCAAATAAACGATTCAAGTGGGTGGGGCTGGGAACACGTGTCTCCAGTCCCACCCATGGCTAATAATTGGTTTGCCTGAATTATTTTTATTCCTATAATTAGTGCGTCATTCCTATGAGTTTCTTTGATAGGTTTCGGAATTCCTACGAAAGAATTCCGGCCGCAAATAAACGATTCCCGTGTGTGCGGCTTTGAAGACGTGTCTCCAGCCCCACCCATGGCTAATAATTGGTTTCCCAGAATTATTTTTATTCCTATAATTAGTGCGTCCTTCTATGATTTCTATGATAGGTTTCGGAATTCCTACGAAAGAATTCCGGCCACAAATAAACGATTCCCGTGTGTGCGGCTGGGAGCACGTGTCTCCAGCCCCACCCATGGCTAATAATTGGTTTCCCTGAATTTTTTTTATTCCTATAATTAGTACGTCATTCCTATGAATTCCTATGATAGGTTTCGGAATTCCTACGAAAGAATTCCGGCCGCAAATAAACGATTCCCGTGGGTGGGGCTGGGAACACGTGTCTCCAGCCCCACCCATGGCTAATAATTGGTTTCCCTGAATTTTTTTTATTCCTATAATTAGTGCGACATTCCTATGAGGTCCTATGATAGGTTTCGGAATTCCTACGAAAGAATTCCGGCCGCAAATAAACGATTCCCGTGGGTGGGGCTGGGAACACGTGTCTCCAGCCCCACCCATGGCTAATAATTGGTTTCCCTGAATTTTTTTATTCCTATAATTAGTGCGTCATTCCTATGAGTTCCTATGATAGGTTTCGGAATTCCTACGAAAGAATTCCGGCCGCAAATAAACGATTCCCGTGGGTGGGGCTGGGAACACGTGTCTCCAATCCTTACCCATGGCTAATAATTGGTTTCCCTGAATTTTTTTTATTCCTATAATTAGTGCGACATTCCTATGAGGTCCTATGATAGGTTTCGGAATTCCTACGAAAGAATTCCGGCCGCAAATAAACGATTCCCGTGGGTGCGGCTGGGAACACGTGTCTCCAGCCCCACCCATGGCTAATAATTGGTTTCCCTGAATTTTTTTATTCCTATAATTAGTGCGACATTCCTATGAGGTCCTATGATAGGTTTCGGAATTCCTACGAAAGAATTCCGGCCGCAAATAAACGATTCCCGTGGGTGGGGCTGGGAACACGTGTCTCCAGCCCCACCCATGGCCAATAATTGGTTTCCCTGAATTATTTTTATTCCTATAATTAGGCCGTCATTCCTATGAATTCCTATGATAGGTTTCGGAATTCCTACGAAAGAATTCCGGCCGCAAATAAACGATTCCCGTGGGTGGGGCTGGGAACACGTGTCTCCAGCCCCACCCATGGCTAATAATTGGTTTCCCTGAATTATTTTTATTCCTATAATTAGCACGTCATTCCTATGAATTCCTATGATAAGTTTCGGAATTCCTACGAAAGAATTCCGGCCGCAAATAAACGATTCCCGTGGGTGGGGCTGGGAACACGTGTCTCCAGCCCCACCTATAGCTCATAATTGGTTTCCCTGATTTTTTTTTATTCCTATAATTAGTGCGACATTCCTATGAGGTCCTATGATAGGTTTCGGAATTCCTACGAAAGAATTCCGGCCGCAAATATACGATTCCCGTGGGTGGGGCTGGGAAAACGTGTCTCCAGCCCTACCCATTGATAATAATTGGTTTTCCTGAATTTTTTTATTCCTATAATTAGTACGTCTTTTATATGAATTCCTATGATAGGTTTCGGAATTCCTACGAAAGAATTCCGGCCGCAAATAAACGATTCCCATGGGTGGGGCTGGGAACACGTGTCTCCAGCCCCACCCATGGCTAATAATTGGTTTCCCTGAATTTTTTTTATTCCTATAATTAGTGCGACATTCTATGAGGTCCTATGATAGGTTTCGGAATTCCTACGAAAGAATTCCGGCCGCAAATAAACGATTCCCGTGGGTGGGGCTGGGAACACGTGTCTCCAACCCTTACCCATGGCTAATAATTGGTTTCCCTGATTTTTTTTTATTCCTATAATTAGTGCGACATTCCTATGAGGTCCTATGATAGGTTTCGGAATTCCTACGAAAGAATTCCGGCCGCAAATAAACGATTCCCTTGGGTGGGGCTGGGAAAACGTGTCTCCAGCCCCACCAATGGCTAATAATTGGTTTCCCTGAATTTTTTTTATTCCTTTAATTAGTGCGACATTCCTATGAGGTCCTATGATAGGTTTCGGAATTCCTACGAAAGAATTCCGGCCGCAAATAAACGATTCAAGTGGGTGGGGCTGGGAACACGTGTCTCCAGCCCCACCTATGGTAATCATTGGTTTCCCTGAATTTTTTTTATTCCTTTAATTAGTGCGACATTCCTATGATAGGTTTCCGAATTCCTACGAAAGAATTCCGGCCGCAAATAAACGATTCCCGTGGGTGGGCTGGGAACACGTGTCTCCAGCCCACCCATGGCTAATAATTGGTTTCCTGAATTTTTTTATTCCTATAATTAGTGCGTACATTCCTATGAGTTCTATGATAGGTTTCGGAATTCCTACGAAAGAATTCCGGCCGCAAATAAACGATTCCCGTGGGTGGGCTGGGAACACGTGTCTCCAGCCCCACCCATGGCTAATAATTGGTTTCCCTGAATTATTTTTATTCCTATAATTAGTGCGTCATTCCTATGAATTTCTATGATAGGTTTCGGAATTCCTACGAAAGAATTCCGGCCGCAAATAAACGATTCCGTGGGTGGGGCTGGGAACACGTGTCTCCAGCCCCACCCATGGCTAATAATTGGTTTCCCTGAATTATTTTTATTCCTATAATTAGCACGTCATTCCTATGAATTCCTATGATAAGTTTCGGAATTCCTACGAAAGAATTCCGGCCGCAAATAAACGATTCCCGTGGGTGGGGCTGGGAACACGTGTCTCCAGCCCCACCTATAGCTCATAATTGGTTTCCCTGAATTTTTTTTATTCCTATAATTAGTGCGACATTCCTATGAGGTCCTATGATAGGTTTCGGAATTCCTACGAAAGAATTCCGGCCGCAAATATACGATTCCCGTGGGTGGGGCTGGGAACACGTGTCTCCAGCCCACCCATGGCTAATAATTGGTTTCCTGAATTTTTTTTATTCCTATAATTAGTACGTCATTCTATGAATTCCTATGATAGGTTTCGGAATTCCTACGAAAGAATTCCGGCCGCAAATAAACGATTCCCGTGGGTGGGGCTGGGAACACGTGTCTCCAGCCCCACCCATGGCTAATAATTGGTTTCCCTGAATTTTTTTTATTCCTATAATTAGTGCGACATTCCTATGAGGTCCTATGATAGGTTTCGGAATTCCTACGAAAGAATTCCGGCCGCAAATAAACGATTCCCGTGGGTGGGGCTGGGAACACGTGTCTCCAACCCTTACCCATGGCTAATAATTGGTTTCCCTGAATTTTTTTTATTCCTATAATTAGTGCGACATTCCTATGAGGTCCTATGATAGGTTTCGGAATTCCTACGAAAGAATTCCGGCCGCAAATAAACGATTCCCGTGGGTGGGGCTGGGAACACGTGTCTCCAGCCCCACCCATGGCCAATAATTGGTTTCCCTGAATTTTTTTTATTCCTATAATTAGTGCGACATTCCTATGAATTCCTATGCTAGGTTTCGGAATTCCTACGAAAGAATTCCGGCCGCAAATAAACGATTCCCGTGGGTGGGGCTGGGAACACGTGTCTCCAGCCCTACCCATGGCTAATAATTGGTTTCCCTGGATTTTTTTTATTCCTATAATTAGTGCGACATTCCTATGAGGTCCTATGATAGGTTTCGGAATTCCTACGAAAGAATTCCGGCCGCAAATAAACGATTCCCGTGGGTGGGGCTGGGAACACGTGTCTCCAGCCCCCCCATGGCTAATAATTGGTTTCCCTGAATTTTTTTATTCCTATAATTAGTGCGACATTCCTATGAAGTCCTATGATAGGTTTCGGAATTCCTACGAAAGAATTCCGGCCGCAAATAAACGATTCCCGTGGTTGGGGCTGGGAACACGTGTCTCCAGCCCCACCCATGGCTAATAATTGGTTTCCCTGAATTTTTTTATTCCTATAATTAGTGCGACATTCCTATGATAGGTTTCGGAATTCCTACGAAAGAATTCCGGCCGCAAATAAACGATTCCAGTGGGTGGGGCTGGGAACACGTGTCTCCAGCCCACCCATGGCTAATAATTGGTTTCCCTGAATTATTTTTATTCCTATAATTAGTGCGTCATTCCTATGAGGTTCTATGATAGGTTTCGGAATTCCTACGAAAGAATTCCGGCCGCAAATAAACGATTCCCGTGGGTGGGCTGGGAACACGTGTCTCCAGCCCCACCCATGGCTAATAATTGGTTTCCCAGAATTATTTATATTCCTATAATTAGTGCGTCCTTCCTATGATTTTCTATGATAGGTTTCGGAATTCCTACGAAAGAATTCCGGCCACAAATAAACGATACCCGTGTGTGCGGCTGGGAGCACGTGTCTCCAGCCCCACCCATGGCTAATAATTGGTTTTCCTGAATTTTTTTTATTCCTATAATTAGTGCGACATTCCTATGAGGTCCTATGATAGGTTTCGGAATTCCTACGAAAGAATTCCGGCCGCAAATATACGATTCCCGTGGGTGGGGCTGGGAAAACGTGTCTCCAGCCCTACCCATTGATAATAATTGGTTTTCCTGAATTTTTTTATTCCTATAATTAGTACGTCTTTTATATGAATTCCTATGATAGGTTTCGGAATTCCTACGAAAGAATTCCGGCCGCAAATAAACGATTCCCGTGGGTGGGGCTGGGAACACGTGTCTCCAGCCCCACCCATGGCTAATAATTGGTTTCCCTGAATTTTTTTATTCCTATAATTAGTGCGACATTCCTATGAGGTCCTATGATAGGTTTCGGAATTCCTACGAAAGAATTCCGGCCGCAAATAAACGATTCCCGTGGGTGGGGCTGGGAACACGTGTCTCCAACCCTTACCCATGGCTAATAATTGGTTTCCCTGGATTTTTTTTATTCCTATAATTAGTGCGACATTCCTATGAGGTCCTATGATAGGTTTCGGAATTCCTACGAAAGAATTCCGGCCGCAAATAAACGATTCCCGTGGGTGGGGCTGGGAACACGTGTCTCCAGCCCCACCCATGGCTAATAATTGGTTTCCCTGAATTTTTTTTATTCCTATAATTAGTGCGACATTCCTATGAGGTCCTATGATAGGTTTCGGAATTCCTACGAAAGAATTCCGGCCGCAAATAAACGATTCCCGTGGGTGGGGCTGGGAACACGTGTCTCCAGCCCCACCCATGGCCAATAATTGGTTTCCCTGAATTATTTTTATTCCTATAATTAGCACGTCATTCCTATGAATTCCTATGATAGGTTTCGGAATTCCTACGAGAGAATTCCGGCCGCAAATAAACGATTCCCGTGGGTGGGGCTGGGAACACGTGTCTCCAGCCCCACCCATTTCCAATAATTGGTTTCCCTGAATTATTTTTATTCCTATAATTAGCACGTCATTCCTATGAATTCCTATGATAAGTTTCGGAATTCCTACGAAAGAATTCCGGCCGCAAATAAACGATTCCCGTGGGTGGGGCTGGGAACACGTGTCTCCAGCCCCACCTATAGCTCATAATTGGTTTCCCTGATTTTTTTTTATTCCTATAATTAGTGCGACATTCCTATGAGGTCCTATGATAGGTTTCGGAATTCCTACGAAAGAATTCCGGCCGCAAATATACGATTCCCGTGGGTGGGGCTGGGAAAACGTGTCTCCAGCCCTACCCATTGATAATAATTGGTTTTCCTGAATTTTTTTATTCCTATAATTAGTACGTCTTTTATATGAATTCCTATGATAGGTTTCGGAATTCCTACGAAAGAATTCCGGCCGCAAATAAACGATTCCCGTGGGTGGGGCTGGGAACACGTGTCTCCAGCCCCACCCATGGCTAATAATTGGTTTCCCTGAATTTTTTTTATTCCTATAATTAGTGCGACATTCCTATGAGGTCCTATGATAGGTTTCGGAATTCCTACGAAAGAATTCCGGCCGCAAATAAACGATTCCCGTGGGTGGGGCTGGGAACACGTGTCTCCAACCCTTACCCATGGCTAATAATTGGTTTCCCTGATTTTTTTTTATTCCTATAATTAGTGCGACATTCCTATGAGGTCCTATGATAGGTTTCGGAATTCCTACGAAAGAATTCCGGCCGCAAATAAACGATTCAAGTGTTTGGGGCTGGGAACACGTGTCTCCAGCCCCACCCATGGCCAATAATTGGTTTCCCTGAATTATTTTTATTCCTATAATTAGTGCGACATTCCTATGAATTCCTATGCTAGGTTTCGGAATTCCTACGAAAGAATTCCGGCCGCAAAAAAACGATTCCCGTGGGTGGGGCTGGGAACACGTGTCTCCAACCCTTACCCATGGCTAATAATTGGTTTCCCTGATTTTTTTTTATTCCTATAATTAGTGCGACATTCCTATGAGGTCCTATGATAGGTTTCGGAATTCCTACGAAAGAATTCCGGCCGCAAATAAACGATTCCCGTGGGTGGGGCTGGGAAAACGTGTCTCCAGCCCCACCAATGGCTAATAATTGGTTTCCCTGAATTTTTTTTATTCCTTTAATTAGTGCGACATTCCTATGAGGTCCTATGATAGGTTTCGGAATTCCTACGAAAGAATTCCGGGAGCAAATAAACGATTCAAGTGTTTGGGGCTGGGAACACGTGTCTCCAGCCCCACCCATGGTAAATCATTGGTTTCCCTGAATTTTTTTTATTCCTTTAATTAGTGCGACATTCCTATGATAGGTTTCGAAATTCCTACGAAAGAATTCCGGCCGCAAATAAACGATTCAAGTGGGTGGGGCTGGGAACACGTGTCTCCAGTCCCACCCATGGCTAATAATTGGTTTGCCTGAATTATTTTTATTCCTATAATTAGTGCGTCATTCCTATGAGTTTCTTTGATAGGTTTCGGAATTCCTACGAAAGAATTCCGGCCGCAAATAAACGATTCCCGTGTGTACGGCTTTGAAGACGTGTCTCCAGCCCCACCCATGGCTAATAATTGGTTTCCCAGAATTATTTTTATTCCTATAATTAGTGCGTCCTTCCTATGATTTTCTATGATAGGTTTCGGAATTCCTACGAGAGAATTCCGGCCGCAAATAAACGATTCCCGTGGGTGGGGCTGGGAACACGTGTCTCCAGCCCCACCCATGGAAAATAATTGGTTTCCCTGAATTATTTTTATTCCTATAATTAGCACGTCATTCCTATGAATTCCTATGATAAGTTTCGGAATTCCTACGAAAGAATTCCGGCCGCAAATAAACGATTCCCGTGGGTGGGGCTGGGAACACGTGTCTCCAGCCCCACCTATAGCTAATAATTGGTTTCCCTGGATTTTTTTTATTCCTATAATTAGTGCGACATTCCTATGAGGTCCTATGATAGGTTTCGGAATTCCTACGAAAGAATTCCGGCCGCAAATATACGATTCCCGTGGGTGGGGCTGGGAACACGTGTCTCCAGCCCTACCCATTGCTAATAATTGGTTTTCCTGAATTTTTTTATTCCTATAATTAGTACGTCTTTTATATGAATTCCTATGATAGGTTTCGGAATTCCTACGAAAGAATTCCGGCCGCAAATAAACGATTCCCGTGGGTGGGGCTGGGAACACGTGTCTCCAGCCCCACCCATGGCTAATAATTGGTTTCCCTGAATTTTTTTTATTCCTATAATTAGTGCGACATTCCTATGAGGTCCTATGATAGGTTTCGGAATTCCTACGAAAGAATTCCGGCCGCAAATAAACGATTCCCGTGGGTGGGGCTGGGAACACGTGTCTCCAGCCCTACCCATGGCTAATAATTGGTTTCCCTGAATTTTTTTTATTCCTATAATTAGTGCGACATTCCTATGAGGTCCTATGATAGGTTTCGGAATTCCTACGAAAGAATTCCGGCCGCAAATAAACGATTCCCGTGGGTGGGGCTGGGAACACGTGTCTCCAGCCCCACCCATGGCCAATAATTGGTTTCCCTGAATTTTTTTTATTCCTATAATTAGTGCGACATTCCTATGAATTCCTATGATAGGTTTCGGAATTCCTACGAAAGAATTCCGGCCGCAAATAAACGATTCCCGTGGGTGGGGCTGGGAACACGTGTCTCCAACCCCACCCATGGCTAATAATTGGTTTCCCTGGATTTTTTTTATTCCTATAATTAGTGCGACATTCCTATGAGGTCCTATGATAGGTTTCGGAATTCCTACGAAAGAATTCCGGCCGCAAATAAACGATTCCCGTGGGTGGGGCTGGGAACACGTGTCTCCAGCCCTACCCATTGATAATAATTGGTTTTCCTGAATTTTTTTATTCCTATAATTAGTACGTCTTTTATATGAATTCCTATGATAGGTTTCGGAATTCCTACGAAAGAATTCCGGCCGCAAATAAACGATTCCCGTGGGTGGGGCTGGGAACACGTGTCTCCAGCCCCACCCATGGCTAATAATTGGTTTCCCTGAATTTTTTTTATTCCTATAATTAGTGCGACATTCCTATGAGGTCCTATGATAGGTTTCGGAATTCCTACGAAAGAATTCCGGCCGCAAAAAAACGATTCCCGTGGGTGGGGCTGGGAACACGTGTCTCCAACCCTTACCCATGGCTAATAATTGGTTTCCCTGGATTTTTTTTATTCCTATAATTAGTGCGACATTCCTATGAGGTCCTATGATAGGTTTCGGAATTCCTACGAAAGAATTCCGGCCGCAAATAAACGATTCCCGTGGGTGGGGCTGGGAACACGTGTCTCCAGCCCCACCAATGGCTAATAATTGGTTTCCCTGAATTTTTTTTATTCCTTTAATTAGTGCGACATTCCTATGAGGTCCTATGATAGGTTTCGGAATTCCTACGAAAGAATTCCGGGAGCAAATAAACGATTCAAGTGTTTGGGGCTGGGAACACGTGTCTCCAGCCCCACCCATGGTAAATCATTGGTTTCCCTGAATTTTTTTTATTCCTTTAATTAGTGCGACATTCCTATGAGGTCCTATGATAGGTTTCGGAATTCCTACGAAAGAATTCCGGCCGCAAATATACGATTCCCGTGGGTGGGGCTGGGAAAACGTGTCTCCAGCCCTACCCATTGATAATAATTGGTTTTCCTGAATTTTTTTATTCCTATAATTAGTACGTCTTTTATATGAATTCCTATGATAGGTTTCGGAATTCCTACGAAAGAATTCCGGCCGCAAATAAACGATTCCCGTGGGTGGGGCTGGGAACACGTGTCTCCAGCCCCACCCATGGCTAATAATTGGTTTCCCTGAATTTTTTTTATTCCTATAATTAGTGCGACATTCCTATGAGGTCCTATGATAGGTTTCGGAATTCCTACGAAAGAATTCCGGCCGCAAATAAACGATTCCCGTGGGTGGGGCTGGGAACACGTGTCTCCAACCCTTACCCATGGCTAATAATTGGTTTCCCTGGATTTTTTTTATTCCTATAATTAGTGCGACATTCCTATGAGGTCCTATGATAGGTTTCGGAATTCCTACGAAAGAATTCCGGCCGCAAATAAACGATTCCCGTGGGTGGGGCTGGGAACACGTGTCTCCAGCCCCACCCATGGCCAATAATTGGTTTCCCTGAATTTTTTTTATTCCTATAATTAGTGCGACATTCCTATGAATTCCTATGCTAGGTTTCGGAATTCCTACGAAAGAATTCCGGCCGCAAAAAAACGATTCCCGTGGGTGGGGCTGGGAACACGTGTCTCCAACCCTTACCCATGGCTAATAATTGGTTTCCCTGGATTTTTTTTATTCCTATAATTAGTGCGACATTCCTATGAGGTCCTATGATAGGTTTCGGAATTCCTACGAAAGAATTCCGGCCGCAAATAAACGATTCCCGTGGGTGGGGCTGGGAAAACGTGTCTCCAGCCCTACCCATTGATAATAATTGGTTTTCCTGAATTTTTTTATTCCTATAATTAGTACGTCTTTTATATGAATTCCTATGATAGGTTTCGGAATTCCTACGAAAGAATTCCGGCCGCAAATAAACGATTCCCGTGGGTGGGGCTGGGAACACGTGTCTCCAGCCCCACCCATGGCTAATAATTGGTTTCCCTGAATTTTTTTTATTCCTATAATTAGTGCGACATTCCTATGAGGTCCTATGATAGGTTTCGGAATTCCTACGAAAGAATTCCGGCCGCAAAAAAACGATTCCCGTGGGTGGGGCTGGGAACACGTGTCTCCAACCCTTACCCATGGCTAATAATTGGTTTCCCTGGATTTTTTTTATTCCTATAATTAGTGCGACATTCCTATGAGGTCCTATGATAGGTTTCGGAATTCCTACGAAAGAATTCCGGCCGCAAATAAACGATTCCCGTGGGTGGGGCTGGGAAAACGTGTCTCCAGCCCCACCAATGGCTAATAATTGGTTTCCCTGAATTTTTTTTATTCCTTTAATTAGTGCGACATTCCTATGAGGTCCTATGATAGGTTTCGGAATTCCTACGAAAGAATTCCGGGAGCAAATAAACGATTCAAGTGTTTGGGGCTGGGAACACGTGTCTCCAGCCCCACCCATGGTAAATCATTGGTTTCCCTGAATTTTTTTTATTCCTTTAATTAGTGCGACATTCCTATGATAGGTTTCGAAATTCCTACGAAAGAATTCCGGCCGCAAATAAACGATTCAAGTGGGTGGGGCTGGGAACACGTGTCTCCAGTCCCACCCATGGCTAATAATTGGTTTGCCTGAATTATTTTTATTCCTATAATTAGTGCGTCATTCCTATGAGTTTCTTTGATAGGTTTCGGAATTCCTACGAAAGAATTCCGGCCGCAAATAAACGATTCCCGTGGGTGCGGCTTTGAAGACGTGTCTCCAGCCCCACCCATGGCTAATAATTGGTTTCCCAGAATTATTTATATTCCTATAATTAGTGCGTCCTTCCTATGATTTTCTATGATAGGTTTCGGAATTCCTACGAAAGAATTCCGGCCACAAATAAACGATTCCCGTGTGTGCGGCTGGGAGCACGTGTCTCCAGCCCCACCCATGGCTAATAATTGGTTTTCCTGAATTTTTTTTATTCCTATAATAAGTACGTCATTTCAATAAATTCCTATGATAGGTTTCGGAATTCCTACGACAGAATTCCGGCCGCAAATAAACGATTCCCGTGGGTGGGGCTGGGAACACGTGTCTCCAGCCCCACCTATAGCTCATAATTGGTTTCCCTGATTTTTTTTTATTCCTATAATTAGTGCGACATTCCTATGAGGTCCTATGATAGGTTTCGGAATTCCTACGAAAGAATTCCGGCCGCAAATATACGATTCCCGTGGGTGGGGCTGGGAAAACGTGTCTCCAGCCCTACCCATTGATAATAATTGGTTTCCTGAATTTTTTTATTCCTATAATTAGTACGTCTTCCTATGAATTCCTATGATAGGTTTCGGAATTCCTACGAAAGAATTCCGGCCGCAAATAAACGATTCCCGTGGGTGGGGCTGGGAACACGTGTCTCCAGCCCCACCCATGGCTAATAATTGGTTTCCCTGAATTTTTTTTATTCCTATAATTAGTGCGACATTCCTATGAGGTCCTATGATAGGTTTCGGAATTCCTACGAAAGAATTCCGGCCGCAAATAAACGATTCCCGTGGGTGGGGCTGGGAACACGTGTCTCCAACCCTTACCCATGGCTAATAATTGGTTTCCCTGGATTTTTTTTATTCCTATAATTAGTGCGACATTCCTATGAGGTCCTATGATAGGTTTCGGAATTCCTACGAAAGAATTCCGGCCGCAAATAAACGATTCCCGTGGGCGCGGCTGGGAACACGTGTCTCCAGCCCCACCCATGGTAAATCATTGGTTTCCCTGAATTTTTTTTATTCCTTTAATTAGTGCGACAATCCTATGATAGGTTTCGAAATTCCTACGAAAGAATTCCGGCCGCAAATAAACGATTCAAGTGGGTGGGGCTGGGAACACGTGTCTCCAGCCCCACCCATGGCCAATAATTGGTTTCCCTGAATTATTTTTATTCCTATAATTAGTGCGTCATTCCTATGAGTTTCTATGATAGGTTTCGGAATTCCTACGAAAGAATTCCGGCCGCAAAAAAACGATTCCCGTGGGTGGGGCTGGGAACACGTGTCTCCAACCCTTACCCATGGCTTATAATTGGTTTCCCTGATTTTTTTTTATTCTTATAATTAGTGCGACATTCCTTTTAGGTCCTATGATAGGTTTCGGAATTCCTACGAAAGAATTCCGGCCGCAAATAAACGATTCCCGTGGGCGCGGCTGGGAACACGTGTCTCCAGCCCCACCCATGGCTAATAATTGGTTTCCCTGAATTTTTTTTATTCCTATAATTAGTGCGACATTCCTATGAGGTCCTATGATAGGTTTCGGAATTCCTACGAAAGAATTCCGGCCGCAAATAAACGATTCCCGTGGGTGGGGCTGGGAACACGTGTCTCCAACCCTTACTCATGGCTAATAATTGGTTTCCCTGAATTTTTTTTATTCCTATAATTAGTGCGACATTCCTATGAATTCCTATGATAATTTTCGGAATTCCTACGAAAGAATTCCGGCCGCAAATAAACGATTCCCGTGGGTGGGGCTGGGAACACGTGTCTCCAGCCCCACCTATAGCTCATAATTGGTTTCCCTGAATTTTTTTTATTCCTATAATTAGTGCGACATTCCTATGATAGTTTTCGGAATTCCTACGAAAGAATTCCGGCCGCAAATAAACGATTCCCGTGGGCGCGGCTGGGAACACGTGTCTCCAGCCCCACCCATGGTAAATCATTGGTTTCCCTGAATTTTTTTTATTCCTTTAATTAGTGCGACAATCCTATGATAGGTTTCGAAATTCCTACGAAAGAATTCCGGCCGCAAATAAACGATTCAAGTGGGTGGGGCTGGGAACACGTGTCTCCAGCCCCACCCATGGCTAATAATTGGTTTCCCTGAATTATTTTTATTCCTATAATTAGTGCGTCATTCCTATGAGTTTCTATGATAGGTTTCGGAATTCCTACGAAAGAATTCCGGCCGCAAAAAAACGATTCCCATGGGTGGGGCTGGGAACACGTGTCTCCAACCCTTACCCATGGCTTATAATTGGTTTCCCTGATTTTTTTTTATTCTTATAATTAGTGCGACATTCCTTTTAGGTCCTATGATAGGTTTCGGAATTCCTACGAAAGAATTCCGGCCGCAAATAAACGATTCCCGTGGGCGCGGCTGGGAACACGTGTCTCCAGCCCCACCCTTGGCTAATAATTGGTTTCCCTGAATTTTTTTTATTCCTATAATTAGTGCGACATTCCTATGAGGTCCTATGATAGGTTTCGGAATTCCTACGAAAGAATTCCGGCCGCAAATAAACGATTCCCGTGGGTGGGGCTGGGAACACGTGTCTCCAACCCTTACTCATGGCTAATAATTGGTTTCCCTGAATTTTTTTTATTCCTATAATTAGTGCGACATTCCTATGAATTCCTATGATAATTTTCGGAATTCCTACGAAAGAATTCCGGCCGCAAATAAACGATTCCCGTGGGTGGGGCTGGGAACACGTGTCTCCAGCCCCACCTATAGCTCATAATTGGTTTCCCTGAATTTTTTTTATTCCTATAATTAGTGCGACATTCCTATGATAGTTTTCGGAATTCCTACGAAAGAATTCCGGCCGCAAATAAACGATTCCCATGGTTGCGGCTGGGAACACGTGTCTCCAACCCTTACCCATGGCCAATAATTGGTTTCCCTGAATTTTTTTTATTCCTATAATTAGTGCGACATTCCTATGAGGTCCTATGATAGGTTTCGGAATTCCTACGAAAGAATTCCGGCCGCAAATAAACGATTCCCGTGGACGCGGCTGGGAACACGTGTCTCCAGCCCCACCCATGGCTAATAATTGGTTTCCCTGAATTTTTTTAATTCCTATAATTAGTGCGACATTCCTATGAGGTCCTATGATAGGTTTCGGAATTCCTACGAAAGAATTCCGGCCGCAAATAAACGATTCCCGTGGGCGCGGCTGGGAACACGTGTCTCCAGCCCCACCCATGGCTAATAATTGGTTTCCCTGAATTTTTTTTATTCCTATAATTAGTGCGACATTCCTATGAGGTCCTATGATAGGTTTCGGAATTCCTACGAGAGAATTCCGGCCGCAAATAAACGATTCCCGTGGGTGGGGCTGGGAACACGTGTCTCCAACCCTTACTCATGGCTAATAATTGGTTTCCCTGAATTTTTTTTTTTCCTATAATTAGTGCGACATTCCTATGAATTCCTATGATAATTTTCGGAATTCCTACGAAAGAATTCCGGCCGCAAATAAACGATTCCCGTGGACGCGGCTGGGAACACGTGTCTCCAGCCCCACCCATGGCTAATAATTGGTTTCCCTGAATTTTTTTAATTCCTATAATTAGTGCGACATTCCTATGAGGTCCTATGATAGGTTTCGGAATTCCTACGAAAGAATTCCGGCCGCAAATAAACGATTCCCGTGGGCGCGGCTGGGAACACGTGTCTCCAGCCCCACCCATGGCTAATAATTGGTTTCCCTGAATTTTTTTTATTCCTATAATTAGTGCGACATTCCTATGAGGTCCTATGATAGGTTTCGGAATTCCTACGAGAGAATTCCGGCCGCAAATAAACGATTCCCGTGGGTGGGGCTGGGAACACGTGTCTCCAACCCTTACTCATGGCTAATAATTGGTTTCCCTGAATTTTTTTTTTTCCTATAATTAGTGCGACATTCCTATGAATTCCTATGATAATTTTCGGAATTCCTACGAAAGAATTCCGGCCGCAAATAAACGATTCCCGTTAGGGGGGCTGGGAACACGTGTCTCCAGCCCCACCTATAGCTCATAATTGGTTTCCCTGAATTTTTTTTATTCCTATAATTAGTGCGACATTCCTATGATAGTTTTCGGAATTCCTACGAAAGAATTCCGGCCGCAAATAAACGATTCCCATGGTTGCGGCTGGGAACACGTGTCTCCAGGCCGACTCATGGCTAATAATTGGTTTCCCTGAATTTTTTTTATTCCTATAATTAGTGCGACATTCCTATGAGGTCCTATGATAGGTTTCGGAATTCCTACGAAAGAATTCCGGCCGAAAATAAACGATTCCCGTGGGTGGGGCTGGGAACACGTGTCTCCAGCCCCACCCATGGCCAATAATTGGTTTCCCTGAATTATTTTTATTCCTATAATTAGCACGTCATTCCTATGAATTCCTATGATAAGTTTCGGAATTCCTACGAAAGAATTCCGGCCGCAAATAAACGATTCCCGTGGGTGGGGCTGGGAACACGTGTCTCCAGCCCCACCCATGGCTAATAATTGGTTTCCCTGAATTTTTTTTATTCCTTTAATTAGGCCGTCATTCCTATGAGGTCCTATGATAGGTTTCGGAATTCCTACGAAAGAATTCCGGCCGCAAATAAACGATTCCCGTGGGTGGGGCTGGAAACACGTGTCTCCAGCCCCACCTATAGCTAATAATTGGTTTCCCTGAATTTTTTTTATTCCTATTATTAGTGCGACATTCCTATGATAGGTTTCGGAATTCCTACGAAAGAATTCCGGCCGCAAATAAACGATTCCCGTGGGTGGGGCTGGGAACACGTGTCTCCAGCCCCACCCATGGCCAATAATTGGTTTCCCTGAATTTTTTTTATTCCTATAATTAGTGCGACATTCCTATGAGGTCCTATGATAGGTTTCGGAATTCCTACGAAAGAATTCCGGCCGCAAATAAACGATTCCCGTGGGTGGGGCTGGGAACACGTGTCTCCAACCCTTACCCATGGCTAATAATTGGATTCCCTGAATTTTTTTTATTCCTATAATTAGTGCGACATTCCTATGAGGTCCTATGATAGGTTTCGGAATTCCTACGAAAGAATTTCGGCCGCAAATAAACGATTCCCGTGGGTGGGGCTGGGAACACGTGTCTCCAGCCCCACCCATGGCCAATAATTGGTTTCCCTGAATTATTTTTATTCATATAATTAGCACGTCATTCATATGAATTCCTATGATAGGTTTCGGAATTCCTACGAAAGAATTCCGGCCGCAAATAAACGATTCCCGTGGGTGGGGCTGGGAACACGTGTCTCCAACCCTTACTCATGGCTAATAATTGGTTTCCCTGAATTTTTTTTATTCCTATAATTAGTGCGACATTCCTATGAATTCCTATGATAATTTTCGGAATTCCTACGAAAGAATTCCGGCCGCAAATAAACGATTCCCGTGGGTGGGGCTGGGAACACGTGTCTCCAGCCCCACCAATGGCTAATAATTGGTTTCCCTGAATTTTTTTTATTCCTTTAATTAGTGCGACATTCCTATGAGGTCCTATGATAGGTTTCGGAATTCCTACGAAAGAATTCCGGGAGCAAATAAACGATTCAAGTGGGTGGGGCTGGGAACACGTGTCTCCAGTCCCACCCATGGTAAATCATTGGTTTCCCTGAATTTTTTTTATTCCTTTAATTAGTGCGACATTCCTATGATAGGTTTCGAAATTCCTACGAAAGAATTCCGGCCGCAAATAAACGATTCAAGTGGGTGGGGCTGGGAACACGTGTCTCCAGTCCCACCCATGGCTAATAATTAGTTTGCCTGAATTATTTTTATTCCTATAATTAGTGCGTCATTCCTATGAGTTTCTTTGATAGGTTTCGGAATTCCTACGAAAGAATTCCGGCCGCAAATAAACGATTCCCGTGTGTGCGGCTTTGAAGACGTGTCTCCAGCCCCACCCATGGCTAATAATTGGTTTCCCAGAATTATTTTTATTCCTATAATTAGTGCGTCCTTCCTATGATTTTCTATGATAGGTTTCGGAATTCCTACGAAAGAATTCCGGCCACAAATAAACGATTCCCGTGTGTGCGGCTGGGAGCACGTGTCTCCAGCCCCACCCATGGCTAATAATTGGTTTTCCTGAATTTTTTTTATTCCTATAATAAGTACGTCATTTCAATAAATTCCTATGATAGGTTTCGGAATTCCTACGACAGAATTCCGGCCGCAAATAAACGATTCCCGTGGGTGGGGCTGGGAACACGTGTCTCCAGCCCCACCCATGGCTAATAATTGGTTTCCCTGAATTTTTTTTATTCCTATAATTAGTGCGACATTCCTATGAGGTCCTATTATAGGTTTCGGAATTCCTACGAAAGAATTCCGGCCGCAAATAAACGATTCCCGTGGGTGGGGCTGGGAACACGTGTCTCCAACCCTTACTCATGGCTAATAATTGGTTTCCCTGGATTTTTTTTATTCCTATAATTAGTGCGACATTCCTATGAATTCCTATGATAAGTTTCGGAATTCCTACGAAAGAATTCCGGCCGCAAATAAACGATTCCCGTGGGTGGGGCTGGGAACACGTGTCTCCAGCCCCACCTATAGCTAATAATTGGTTTCCCTGGATTTTTTTTATTCCTATAATTAGTGCGACATTCCTATGAGGTCCTATGATAGGTTTCGGAATTCCTACGAAAGAATTCCGGGAGCAAATAAACGATTCAAGTGGGTGGGGCTGGGAACACGTGTCTCCAGTCCCACCCATGGTAAATCATTGGTTTCCCTGAATTTTTTTTATTCCTTTAATTAGTGCGACATTCCTATGATAGGTTTCGAAATTCCTACGAAAGAATTCCGGCCGCAAATAAACGATTCAAGTGGGTGGGGCTGGGAACACGTGTCTCCAGTCCCACCCATGGCTAATAATTAGTTTGCCTGAATTATTTTTATTCCTATAATTAGTGCGTCATTCCTATGAGTTTCTTTGATAGGTTTCGGAATTCCTACGAAAGAATTCCGGCCGCAAATAAACGATTCCCGTGTGTGCGGCTTTGAAGACGTGTCTCCAGCCCCACCCATGGCTAATAATTGGTTTCCCAGAATTATTTTTATTCCTATAATTAGTGCGTCCTTCCTATGATTTTCTATGATAGGTTTCGGAATTCCTACGAAAGAATTCCGGCCACAAATAAACGATTCCCGTGTGTGCGGCTGGGAGCACGTGTCTCCAGCCCCACCCATGGCTAATAATTGGTTTTCCTGAATTTTTTTTATTCCTATAATAAGTACGTCATTTCAATAAATTCCTATGATAGGTTTCGGAATTCCTACGACAGAATTCCGGCCGCAAATAAACGATTCCCGTGGGTGGGGCTGGGAACACGTGTCTCCAGCCCCACCCATGGCTAATAATTGGTTTCCCTGAATTTTTTTTATTCCTATAATTAGTGCGACATTCCTATGAGGTCCTATTATAGGTTTCGGAATTCCTACGAAAGAATTCCGGCCGCAAATAAACGATTCCCGTGGGTGGGGCTGGGAACACGTGTCTCCAACCCTTACTCATGGCTAATAATTGGTTTCCCTGATTTTTTTTTATTCCTATAATTAGTGCGACATTCCTATGAATTCCTATGATAAGTTTCGGAATTCCTACGAAAGAATTCCGGCCGCAAATAAACGATTCCCGTGGGTGGGGCTGGGAACACGTGTCTCCAGCCCCACCTATAGCTCATAATTGGTTTCCCTGATTTTTTTTTATTCCTATAATTAGTGCGACATTCCTATGAGGTCCTATGATAGGTTTCGGAATTCCTACGAAAGAATTCCGGCCGCAAATATACGATTCCCGTGGGTGGGGCTGGGAAAACGTGTCTCCAGCCCTACCCATTGATAATAATTGGTTTTCCTGAATTTTTTTATTCCTATAATTAGTACGTCTTTTATATGAATTCCTATGATAGGTTTCGGAATTCCTACGAAAGAATTCCGGCCGCAAATAAACGATTCCCGTGGGTGGGGCTGGGAACACGTGTCTCCAGCCCCACCCATGGTAAATCATTGGTTTCCCTGAATTTTTTTTATTCCTTTAATTAGTGCGACAATCCTATGATAGGTTTCGAAATTCCTACGAAAGAATTCCGGCCGCAAATAAACGATTCAAGTGGGTGGGGCTGGGAACACGTGTCTCCAGCCCCACCCATGGCCAATAATTGGTTTCCCTGAATTATTTTTATTCCTATAATTAGTGCGTCATTCCTATGAGTTTCTATGATAGGTTTCGGAATTCCTACGAAAGAATTCCGGCCGCAAAAAAACGATTCCCGTGGGTGGGGCTGGGAACACGTGTCTCCAACCCTTACCCATGGCTTATAATTGGTTTCCCTGATTTTTTTTTATTCTTATAATTAGTGCGACATTCCTTTTAGGTCCTATGATAGGTTTCGGAATTCCTACGAAAGAATTCCGGCCGCAAATAAACGATTCCCGTGGGCGCGGCTGGGAACACGTGTCTCCAGCCCCACCCATGGCTAATAATTGGTTTCCCTGAATTTTTTTTATTCCTATAATTAGTGCGACATTCCTATGAGGTCCTATGATAGGTTTCGGAATTCCTACGAAAGAATTCCGGCCGCAAATAAACGATTCCCGTGGGTGGGGCTGGGAACACGTGTCTCCAACCCTTACTCATGGCTAATAATTGGTTTCCCTGGATTTTTTTTATTCCTATAATTAGTGCGACATTCCTATGAATTCCTATGATAATTTTCGGAATTCCTACGAAAGAATTCCGGCCGCAAATAAACGATTCCCGTGGGTGGGGCTGGGAACACGTGTCTCCAGCCCCACCTATAGCTCATAATTGGTTTCCCTGAATTTTTTTTATTCCTATAATTAGTGCGACATTCCTATGATAGTTTTCGGAATTCCTACGAAAGAATTCCGGCCGCAAATAAACGATTCCCATGGTTGCGGCTGGGAACACGTGTCTCCAACCCTTACCCATGGCCAATAATTGGTTTCCCTGAATTTTTTTTATTCCTATAATTAGTGCGACATTCCTATGAGGTCCTATGATAGGTTTCGGAATTCCTACGAAAGAATTCCGGCCGCAAATAAACGATTCCCGTGGACGCGGCTGGGAACACGTGTCTCCAGCCCCACCCATGGCTAATAATTGGTTTCCCTGAATTTTTTTAATTCCTATAATTAGTGCGACATTCCAATGAGGTCCTATGATAGGTTTCGGAATTCCTAAGAAAGAATTCCGGCCGCAAATAAACGATTCCCGTGGGCGCGGCTGGGAACACGTGTCTCCAGCCCCACCCATGGCTAATAATTGGTTTCCCTGAATTTTTTTTATTCCTATAATTAGTGCGACATTCCTATGAGGTCCTATGATAGGTTTCGGAATTCCTACGAGAGAATTCCGGCCGCAAATAAACGATTCCCGTGGGTGGGGCTGGGAACACGTGTATCCAACCCTTACTCATGGCTAATAATTGGTTTCCCTGAATTTTTTTTTATTCCTATAATTAGTGCGACATTCCTATGAATTCCTATGATAATTTTCGGAATTCCTACGAAAGAATTCCGGCCGCAAATAAACGATTCCCGTTAGGGGGGCTGGGAACACGTGTCTCCAGCCCCACCTATAGCTCATAATTGGTTTCCCTGAATTTTTTTTATTCCTATAATTAGTGCGACATTCCTATGATAGTTTTCGGAATTCCTACGAAAGAATTCCGGCCGCAAATAAACGATTCCCGTGGGCGCGGCTGGGAACACGTGTCTCCAGCCCCACCCATGGTAAATCATTGGTTTCCCTGAATTTTTTTTATTCCTTTAATTAGTGCGACAATCCTATGATAGGTTTCGAAATTCCTACGAAAGAATTCCGGCCGCAAATAAACGATTCAAGTGGTTGGGGCTGGGAACACGTGTCTCCAGCCCCACCCATGGCCAATAATTGGTTTCCCTGAATTATTTTTATTCCTATAATTAGTGCGTCATTCCTATGAGTTTCTATGATAGGTTTCGGAATTCCTACGAAAGAATTCCGGCCGCAAAAAAACGATTCCCGTGGGTGGGGCTGGGAACACGTGTCTCCAACCCTTACCCATGGCTTATAATTGGTTTCCCTGATTTTTTTTTATTCTTATAATTAGTGCGACATTCCTTTTAGGTCCTATGATAGGTTTCGGAATTCCTACGAAAGAATTCCGGCCGCAAATAAACGATTCCCGTGGGCGCGGCTGGGAACACGTGTCTCCAGCCCCACCCATGGCTAATAATTGGTTTCCCTGAATTTTTTTTATTCCTATAATTAGTGCGACATTCCTATGAGGTCCTATGATAGGTTTCGGAATTCCTACGAAAGAATTCCGGCCGCAAATAAACGATTCCCGTGGGTGGGGCTGGAAACACGTGTCTCCAACCCTTACTCATGGCTAATAATTGGTTTCCCTGAATTTTTATTATTCCTATAATTAGTGCGACATTCCTATGAATTCCTATGATAATTTTCGGAATTCCTACGAAAGAATTCCGGCCGCAAATAAACGATTCCCGTGGGTGGGGCTGGGAACACGTGTCTCCAGCCCCACCTATAGCTCATAATTGGTTTCCCTGAATTTTTTTTATTCCTATAATTAGTGCGACATTCCTATGATAGTTTTCGGAATTCCTACGAAAGAATTCCGGCCGCAAATAAACGATTCCCGTGGGCGCGGCTGGGAACACGTGTCTCCAGCCCCACCCATGGCTAATAATTGGTTTCCCTGAATTTTTTTTATTCCTATAATTAGTGCGACATTCCTATGAGGTCCTATGATAGGTTTCGGAATTCCTACGAGAGAATTCCGGCCGCAAATAAACGATTCCCGTGGGTGGGGCTGGGAACACGTGTATCCAACCCTTACTCATGGCTAATAATTGGTTTCCCTGAATTTTTTTTTATTCCTATAATTAGTGCGACATTCCTATGAATTCCTATGATAATTTTCGGAATTCCTACGAAAGAATTCCGGCCGCAAATAAACGATTCCCGTTAGGGGGGCTGGGAACACGTGTCTCCAGCCCCACCTATAGCTCATAATTGGTTTCCCTGAATTTTTTTTATTCCTATAATTAGTGCGACATTCCTATGATAGTTTTCGGAATTCCTACGAAAGAATTCCGGCCGCAAATAAACGATTCCCGTGGGCGCGGCTGGGAACACGTGTCTCCAGCCCCACCCATGGTAAATCATTGGTTTCCCTGAATTTTTTTTATTCCTTTAATTAGTGCGACAATCCTATGATAGGTTTCGAAATTCCTACGAAAGAATTCCGGCCGCAAATAAACGATTCAAGTGGTTGGGGCTGGGAACACGTGTCTCCAGCCCCACCCATGGCCAATAATTGGTTTCCCTGAATTATTTTTATTCCTATAATTAGTGCGTCATTCCTATGAGTTTCTATGATAGGTTTCGGAATTCCTACGAAAGAATTCCGGCCGCAAAAAAACGATTCCCGTGGGTGGGGCTGGGAACACGTGTCTCCAACCCTTACCCATGGCTTATAATTGGTTTCCCTGATTTTTTTTTATTCTTATAATTAGTGCGACATTCCTTTTAGGTCCTATGATAGGTTTCGGAATTCCTACGAAAGAATTCCGGCCGCAAATAAACGATTCCCGTGGGCGCGGCTGGGAACACGTGTCTCCAGCCCCACCCATGGCTAATAATTGGTTTCCCTGAATTTTTTTTATTCCTATAATTAGTGCGACATTCCTATGAGGTCCTATGATAGGTTTCGGAATTCCTACGAAAGAATTCCGGCCGCAAATAAACGATTCCCGTGGGTGGGGCTGGAAACACGTGTCTCCAACCCTTACTCATGGCTAATAATTGGTTTCCCTGAATTTTTTTTATTCCTATAATTAGTGCGACATTCCTATGAATTCCTATGATAATTTTCGGAATTCCTACGAAAGAATTCCGGCCGCAAATAAACGATTCCCGTGGGTGGGGCTGGGAACACGTGTCTCCAGCCCCACCTATAGCTCATAATTGGTTTCCCTGAATTTTTTTTATTCCTATAATTAGTGCGACATTCCTATGATAGTTTTCGGAATTCCTACGAAAGAATTCCGGCCGCAAATAAACGATTCCCATGGTTGCGGCTGGGAACACGTGTCTCCAACCCTTACCCATGGCCAATAATTGGTTTCCCTGAATTTTTTTAATTCCTATAATTAGTGCGACATTCCTATGAGGTCCTATGATAGGTTTCGGAATTCCTACGAAAGAATTCCGGCCGCAAATAAACGATTCCCGTGGGCGCGGCTGGGAACACGTGTCTCCAGCCCCACCCATGGCTAATAATTGGTTTCCCTGAATTTTTTTTATTCCTATAATTAGTGCGACATTCCTATGAGGTCCTATGATAGGTTTCGGAATTCCTACGAGAGAATTCCGGCCGCAAATAAACGATTCCCGTGGGTGGGGCTGGGAACACGTGTCTCCAACCCTTACTCATGGCTAATAATTGGTTTCCCTGAATTTTTTTTTATTCCTATAATTAGTGCGACATTCCTATGAATTCCTATGATAATTTTCGGAATTCCTACGAAAGAATTCCGGCCGCAAATAAACGATTCCCGTTAGGGGGGCTGGGAACACGTGTCTCCAGCCCCACCTATAGCTCATAATTGGTTTCCCTGAATTTTTTTTATTCCTATAATTAGTGCGACATTCCTATGATAGTTTTCGGAATTCCTACGAAAGAATTCCGGCCGCAAATAAACGATTCCCATGGTTGCGGCTGGGAACACGTGTCTCCAGGCCGACTCATGGCTAATAATTGGTTTCCCTGAATTTTTTTTATTCCTATAATTAGTGCGACATTCCTATGAGGTCCTATGATAAGTTTCGGAATTCCTACGAAAGAATTCCGGCCGAAAATAAACGATTCCCGTGGGTGGGGCTGGGAACACGTGTCTCCAGCCCCACCCATGGCCAATAATTGGTTTCCCTGAATTATTTTTATTCCTATAATTAGCACGTCATTCCTATGAATTCCTATGATAAGTTTCGGAATTCCTACGAAAGAATTCCGGCCGCAAATAAACGATTCCCGTGGGTGGGGCTGGGAACACGTGTCTCCAGCCCCACCCATGGCTAATAATTGGTTTCCCTGAATTTTTTTTATTCCTTTAATTAGGCCGTCATTCCTATGAGGTCCTATGATAGGTTTCGGAATTCCTACGAAAGAATTCCGGCCGCAAATAAACGATTCCCGTGGGTGGGGCTGGAAACACGTGTCTCCAGCCCCACCTATAGCTAATAATTGGTTTCCCTGAATTTTTTTTATTCCTATTATTAGTGCGACATTCCTATGATAGGTTTCGGAATTCCTACGAAAGAATTCCGGCCGCAAATAAACGATTCCCGTGGGTGGGGCTGGGAACACGTGTCTCCAGCCCCACCCATGGCCAATAATTGGTTTCCCTGAATTTTTTTTATTCCTATAATTAGTGCGACATTCCTATGAGGTCCTATGATAGGTTTCGGAATTCCTACGAAAGAATTCCGGCCGCAAATAAACGATTCCCGTGGGTGGGGCTGGGAACACGTGTCTCCAACCCTTACCCATGGCTAATAATTGGATTCCCTGAATTTTTTTTATTCCTATAATTAGTGCGACATTCCTATGAGGTCCTATGATAGGTTTCGGAATTCCTACGAAAGAATTTCGGCCGCAAATAAACGATTCCCGTGGGTGGGGCTGGGAACACGTGTCTCCAGCCCCACCCATGGCCAATAATTGGTTTCCCTGAATTATTTTTATTCATATAATTAGCACGTCATTAATATGAATTCCTATGATAGGTTTCGGAATTCCTACGAGAGAATTCCGGCCGCAAATAAACGATTCCCGTGGGTGGGGCTGGGAACACGTGTCTCCAACCCTTACTCATGGCTAATAATTGGTTTCCCTGAATTTTTTTTATTCCTATAATTAGTGCGACATTCCTATGAATTCCTATGATAATTTTCGGAATTCCTACGAAAGAATTCCGGCCGCAAATAAACGATTCCCGTGGGTGGGGCTGGGAACACGTGTCTCCAGCCCCACCTATAGCTCATAATTGGTTTCCCTGAATTTTTTTTATTCCCATAATTAGTGCGACATTCCTATGATAGTTTTCGGAATTCCTACGAAAGAATTCCGGCCGCAAATAAACGATTCCCATGAGTAGGTAGAGTTAGAGAGTTCTGTAACCTCATCCTGCTGGCTCATCCCTATACCCGTCTGCTCATCCCACTACACCGTCTGCTCATCCCACTATACCCGTCTGCTCATCCCACTATACCCGTCTGCTCATCCCTATACATTGACGGCTGCTGAACCCACCATATATCACACACGTTAACGATGTACCCCCGCCACCCCACCACCTATGACCACCGCGCGTGGAAAATAATTTAAAAATTTATCCGCCGGACCGTGATTCGAACCCGGTAACTTGCATGATAAGCGACAACCGTACCACTGGGCCGCCTACTCGCATCTGTTTGAGAAGGTATATTCTATCTCATTTAACCGACGTCTATGCGCGAGGTATAATTTCCCCCACCACTATACCATTTACCCCCTCCCGATTAACCTGTAGGGACTTTTCGATGTCTCCCCCACCAATTAATATTTAATTTGCTCGTTTATGAACACAACTACACAACATAAATTCAGTCACTCTATATAATCGTTCCAAGTGTTTCGCGTGTGCTTGTCTCATATTCAGTGTTAAAATCATATTTATTTCTCAGTGCGTAAAATAAATATGGCTGGTCCAATTGAAAATATGGAAAATATATACAAGAAAACTTACAAATATACACCACCATCGCCGCCAGCTAATCTGATCGACTGCAGTAACTTGACTATTGATTTCACGGCTCGGAAGTTTTTAAACATTGGACTAGACCCTACCGATGAATTCAAAGCAGCGGTTCATATTATAACAGCTTCGCGGCATGTAAATATTCCCATCGATTTTCTGAAACGCATATTCAGATTTATGGGAAACATTCTATCGTTCGTACTTGACCGTCCACACGAACACAAACGAATTTTATTTTTGGAGACAGCGTCAATTACAATGTCTAGTATGATATATAAATCGGAGAACACACTTGTTTTAGAATCGAAAACTCAAGACGGATGTCGCGTTTTGTTAAATCGTACAGATCTACTGGTCTTACAAGATTTAGAATGTGCTATTTTTGAAATTATTAAAAGAAAATCCGAAATAGTTAAACCAATCGTACTACATCATATCGAGTTAATCGTTACATTCTTAAAAATAAACGTACCGCTACAAAGCTCAGTACTCGAAATATTGAGAACTCATGTGAGAAACATCGATAATAGCTTTATCCAAAGTCATGTTATTGACGAGGCAATGCAATATGGTATTAGTCAGAGCGATTACATTTACACAAATCAAGTAAAATTATACGCAACTGATTATATCGTACAAAAATGGATTAACAAAGTGAAAAAAGATGAGGTATGAATATTTTTTTTTAATAACTTATATTATGTTATGTTAATAAACTGAATTTTTACAGGGATACAATAGCGAGCGTTCTATGACATTTTCTCCACCACCACCGTGTTCTATGACTTTTTCTCCACCACCATCGTTCAGCAGTTTATATGAACAGGTAATAAACAGTTATAAATTATATTCACAAAACATATTTTAATTTTAAATATTTTCAGGAAAATCTATCATTAGTCTCGCCCTTGTCAGCACAAGAGAGCCACCTCGAGAACAACCAGGAAGGCTTTTCGGAAAACGATGGACCATTTGGACCACAATATAATTAATTATTTTTATACTAATTAAATTGTTTTTTGTCTAAAATAAAAACAAGCGTGATATTTAAAAACAAGTTTTTTTTATTTAATAATAAGGTTATAATATATATAGCATAAGGTCACAATATTTTACAAAAAAAAAATATAAACATTTTTACAATTTTCTAACTTCTCCACTAAACGGGCTATAAGTTATAATCTGGTCATGTAATATTAAGCAGTACGCTGTAGTTTTTGCTGGAATAATTGTATCCGTCTCAAATTCAATACGCAGGTCTACGGTTGACGACTTCACATTGTCGTTTTGACACGATAAATCGACGACGATGATTGGTGAATAGTTTTGAAAAATATGTTTTGATAATAATGGTTCGCTGTACTCTTTCTCATAATACGATTTTTGAAAGTCTGTATAGGCCTTATACAGTATACTAGTTGTATTATTTTTAAAATCAGCACGAAAGTCTTCATATGGATACACTTCAGAATTTAAGTGAACTTTAAAATTTTTTAACTGACAGTGATCAAAGCGCCCGGCGTCTGTCTCAATATTTCTTTTACGATCTGTTTGTAATCCAAACAACACAAACCTAGGTTTTTCTAACAAGTTGCTGGACTTTACCGTCCACGAATGTGAAGTATTCCTAGGAAGAATGGGATACTCGTTAAGATCCCACGTGCGGAATGCACACGATAGTGTTTTACAAGAATCTATCACTTTTATCAACTTTAATTTTTCTTTATCACTAACTTTGATAATAGGCATTTTCCATGCTACCTTAGTAAGTTCAATTGTAATTTTTTTATTGTTTTCAACGGCTCCGCTTGCACCCTCGCCAACAACGTGTATCGCGTCCAGATCGGTAGACGCCCGATTTAAAATCAATTGTTGATTACAATTAAGTAATATTTTTTTATAGTCTTCACAAAATCCGAATAAATGTTTTAGAGGGATACACCCGGTAAATACATTGCTGCTCATAAAGTTTTTATTATCTTCGCCATCCATAGCCGAGTCCCAAGCAGCGCTCTCTAACGTATTCAAATCGTTTGGAGTATACGAACAGTATGCTTTTAAGCAAGATGAGACTCCAGGTGTTTTTAATTTCTGTATTACTACTCCATTTATTTCATATCGCATTTCGGAGAATAAAAACGCCAATCCATTATTTGAAAAACGTACTTCTCCAACAGCATCGACAGGTTTATTTACTCTCCCCTCTATGTAAATATAGCTTTCACACGGTAAAGTGTACGCATCCATATTTAAAACACTTATCTTAATTTCATCGTTATTCGATAAAGACAGGTTCGAGTACGGAGTGAACGAATGATAATGCTTTTGTGTTATTTTACACTCGTCGACATAATCGACCCCAACGTCTAAATACGAGTCGTCCATAATTATTTTTTTTATACTTGCAACGAACGTAGAAAATTTAAATTATTTTTCGTGAGCTTGATTTCGCCTTTTTTCGGTTTAGATGTTGACTTCTTAACAGCAGTCGGTAAACTGACTGGTTTTTTGATTGTAGATCTTTTTATATTAAACTTTAGTGCCATTTCCACACGTTATTTGTAATCGAATCGTAATTGGTTCACCGCGCAGATTTATTAGACAATCGTTCTGATCTTTTAGCGCGATATACACTCTAGATATCAAAGTCGTGTTGAGAGCATAAAAAACAGGATGTCTAGGTACCTCGACGATTTTATAGCCTGGCGGAACAGTTGGATAGAGCTCGTGTATGATCTGACTCGGTGCTCCGTCGCAAAATGAGCCAGTAATCAAGTTACACATGACTTTTATACTATTGATTTTCATTATCTTGACTGTACTTTCAGATTCGTAATTATTACCAGTAGTGTATAATTCATTTCTAAAACCCAATAATTTCGCTATACTATTTTCAACTGATAAGTCAACGTCATGACTACACGAGAGTATACACTTTAATGTGGTATTGTTTGCTTTTAATTCAAACCACTCGATATATTCGGGCATATTTTTCTGTATAACACTCTCTAAATTATCAAACTCATACGATCCCGTAGGTATGATAACGTCCTCTCTTTGTCCGATCATATTACGAAAACCGATAGTATTACAGCCGGGTTCAATGTTTGGTATTGAATTATTTGTCTGTAGGCTCAAAAGGCATATTTGTGATGTGCTTTCTACTTCTAGCGGTGGAAAAATGTCGCATGACAATTCACTTGAGGTACCGTTTAATGTTAACGTGTACATGATAAAAATTTTAAACACAAGTGCCCGCAGTTGGTAGTATTATATTTCTGCTCTCTGCTGTAATTGAAATTGATGTCGCATCCGTGAAAATATTTTTGTACTTCTAATGGAGGTGGCAAATTTCCGAAACTGTCATAATATTCAATTTTATTCCCGATTTTTTTATACGCTACCCAGTGAGTACCTATACCGTTTTCTGTATCCAAGTTAACAATCGCTGATTCTATTCGTTTACAACGTACAGGCAACCTATCTCGGGTAAACACACCGACGAAGTGAGGTATTTTAATCAAACGAGCCATTTTTATAAGCTCGTAATCGTACAGGGCTCGACGGGGTAACGTAGCTATTAGTTTTTTTTATTTTTTCTAGTTTTTATAGTCTTCTTCGTTTTTACACTCCCTCCACTTTTATATGGTGCGAGATTTAAACCTGATCCGATTTTATACGAGTTGCCCTTATACGGCGTGATATATAATCCACCGCCCAAATGAGATTGCGTATTTCTTTTAAATTCGTTAGCAACCTTGACAACGTTGGCAACACCGCCACTCAGTGCTCCTAGTGCTGACAAACCGGCAAAAATCGGAATGAGCGGTAACACCCCGCCCTTTTTCGGAATTGATATAATCCTTGGAACTTTAGTTTTTTTATTTTTGAATGTTTTTCGTGCGACGGCTACACATTTCTTACTTAATTTCATAAGATTTTTTTCGCCGATATTTTTCTTTATTGTGTTTTTAGCTGCTTTGATGGCTGCTTTAAACCCGCATCCAGCCCCGATTTTACGTTTTACTTTCATGGCGGTAGTTACGCCCCAAGCCACAGCTTTTTCTTTTAAACTAGAATCTTTAGACTTGAACCTATCCCAGGCTCGCTGCTCTAATATATAGTCAGCCTGGTTTCGATCTGTTATAGAGTTACTACGGTCGTATGCAATATCGTGTTCCCTACACGCAGCGTCTAAAGGATTTACACCTTTATCTCCTCGAGCTAAACGTTTTTTTAAATTTGTTCCAGGCCCGCAATATTGATAACCTATAAGAAATATTATTATTATTACTATTACTGCATTAATATACGCGTATTTATTCTCACCAGGCACGTGAATCTCTAATGGTAATTTATTTATAAGCGTGTTTATAAGACCAGAACCATTCGTAGTCCTTCTTCGTGCGAGCGACATCGTACACTGATCACGTTCTCAGTGTTACAGAGATATTTAAAAATGAAATTCGTTAAACAAGATATACAACTCACAGTTGAAAACGTGGATCCACCTACTTCGTATAAAAAACAAAGACATGGTGTACTTCTACCTAATACGATTAGAGCACTTATCATGGGCCCTTCAGGTTGTGGGAAAACTAATTTAATATTCACATTATTAACACATATAAACGGTGTACGATTTCACAACGTCTACATATATTCAAAAACATTGGATCAACCAAAATATAAATTATTGAGTGATATTTTATCAGACATTAACGGAATACAATTATTTACATTCTACGAAAACGAACAAGTTATTGAACCTGAAAAAGCTTTACCAAACTCTGTGTTTATTTTCGATGATATTATAACTGAAAACCAAAAGATTGCAAGAACCTACTTTTCCAGAGGTCGACATAATTTAGTAGATGTGTTCTATTTAGCTCAGAGTTATTCAAAAGTGCCTAAACAACTTCTACGTGATAACGCAAATTTTATTGTTTTATTTAAACAAGATGAGACAAACTTAAAACATGTTTACAACGAACACTGCTCCGGTGATATGTCATATCCCGAGTTTAAAGAATTTTGTACTTCATGTTGGCGTAAAGGGAGATTTGAATTTATCGTCATAAACAAAGACAGTGATCGCGATAACGGTCGATATCGCCACGGATTCGATACGTTTGTTGTTATATAAACTATGGTTTTTTTATAATGCACTTCATTCGCAAATATGTCGTCTAAAGGTGAGGTACTCGGAGAATTGATTAAAGCTAAAGAAAATATTAAACGCAAGTATACTGCATTAAAAAATGGAAAAGCTGATATTCAATCTTTTGTATCACAAACATTTCAGCCAATAATCGAACCTCTAAACAAATTACAAACTGTCAAAGTTGACGAGGGTATGGTTTCCAACACGTCTGACGATCGGTTCACAAATTTACGTAAATTAGAAGACCAGGAAAAAGATAAAGTATATGGCCCGAAAAAAATTCTCAAGGCATTATCAAATTAGGTACAGAAGTAATACATTTTAGAAACGGTGCAATAATTGTGAGAGAAAACTCTTATCCGATAACACAAGGGCTTGGCGAGTTATTGTTTTCCAGATATCCAATGCAATACACAGCTAATGATTTAATTACATATAAAGACATACTGATTCAAACTTCAGCACATTTAACACAGGACGGAACAAAAATTAGGAAAGGTGGTACAAAGTATGAACAAATTATTAGCAAGCTTTTCACCACAGGCTCAGGTGTGAAATTACAAACGCATAATCTAGTATATTGGAATGATCCGAACGAGCTGGTCGATAGGTTACGACTTCTTTTAGCCTCGCAAGCTGCTGGTAATACAGGGCTTTCCAACGAAATACTTTCAATTTACGAAGAATTGTATGAAACGGGTTTAATAAAACGAATTCCAAATGTCTAAACGTGATATAGCGAACGAATTACACAAACCAGCGAGAAAAAATTATACAAGGCGAAGAGTTAATGTGTATGGTAAAAACGACTTGTGGCAAATCGATTTAGTGGAAATGATTCCTTATTCTAAAAAGAATAAAGGTTATAAATATATTTTAACTATCATAGATTGCTACACGAAATACTGTTTCGCTGTACCTTTAAAGTCAAAAACGGCTAAAGAAGTTTCAAATGCAATGTCAAAAATACTACTCAAGCGCTCGCCAAAACTATTGCAGGCCGATAACGGAAAAGAATTTTACAATGTAACATTCGATGCGCTGATGAAGAAACACAATATACATAAATATTCCACGTATAGTACAACAAAGGCTTGTATCATTGAGCGTCTAAACAGATCAATTAAGGAAAAAATGTATAGAGAATTCACTGCGCGAGGATCACATGAATGGGTTTCTATTCTACAATCTCTGATTAACGAATATAATAATTCAAAACATAGAACAATAGGTATGACTCCTATACAAGCTGATGCAAATCCTTCTTCAGTGAAATTAAAGCAACGTCGAATTAATAATGTAAAAATTAAATTTAACATCGGTGATTGTATTCGGATAAGCACGTATAAATCAGTATTTTCAAAGGGATATCTGCCGAGCTGGTCCACAGAAATATTTAAAATAACCAAAATAAATAAAACATCTCCCACTACTTATCAACTAGAAGATTATACAGGAAGCCCGATTTTAGGTTGTTTCTACTCTGAGGAAATTCAAAAAACTAGTTTCCCAAACGATTATTTAGTCGAAAAAATTA
Organism: Macrosiphum euphorbiae; assembly: GCA_949089665.1. Taxonomy (NCBI): domain Eukaryota; kingdom Metazoa; phylum Arthropoda; class Insecta; order Hemiptera; family Aphididae; genus Macrosiphum; species Macrosiphum euphorbiae. Next base: position 2,351 of record CARXXK010001291.1, on the reverse strand, counting down.
TTCGTAGAAAGGGGAAGAAAATGTTTGTAAAATGGTTAGGGTTCGATAATACACACAATAGTTGGATAGATACGAGCGACATCAGAAAATAGTGTCAGTCGAACACTAGACATGAACGTGTTCGGAAGTTCACAGGCTGGTGAAACAAAAAAATTTGTGACAAATCTCGAACAAACCGTAAAATCATATTGTATAAAACTAAGTAAGTTAGAACATTTACTCGAGGAAAATCATAAATCCATTCAAACACAGGAAGAGCAAACTGAAACACTTCAATTAACGTGTGATGATATACAAGAGCGCCTTATAAAAATCGAAGCATTGTTACAAAATATCAGAGAAAATACAGACAATCTGAAAAAAAATTCCTAAAGTACTATCATCATCATCATCCAAGCAATAATGTCTACTGGTATCATTGATTTTCATTGCATTCTTGGGAGGGACAATAAATACATGATAAAAGAAATGTCTGTAGTAGATGTAGAAACATGGGCTACCCAACATTGGATTTTTAAAAATTCAAAATCAATACAGGATAACAAGAGTCGTAAGACTAACAAGTGGTTGGAACGTAATTATCATAAACTATCTCTGGAATATGGCGATGTTGAGTATGAAGAACTAAGTAGAATATTGAATTCGTTAAAGTTTAGCTTCATATACGTTAAAGGCGATCAGAAAAAACAACTTCTAGTAGAATTTATACCACACGTTGTAGTTATTAACATTGAAGACATGGGATGCCCTCCACTAGACCAAATATGTGATGAAGAAACTTTACCATGTTGTATTTTTCATATGAATTTCAATCCAAAACAATGTTCATTTTATAAAGTATTTAGTCTAAGAAAATGGTTTGTAAATAATATGTAAAATAAACATATATTTATTTTTTTTATACCAGTGAGTTATTTCTTTATACTACCCTATCCTAACTATTTGCAATAATAATAAATATAATATCCATAGAGATACTTTACAAAAAAAAAAAAAAAAATAGTATCTACATGGTATTTTACAGAAAAAAAAAAAAAAATAATGTCTACAGTGATATTTTACAGTATAAAAACAATTCATTATGGATGCAAAAAAACTATCTGTTTTGCTCGGCTTCTGCAAGTTGCATTAAATCGGCTTCTGCTTTCTCTAGTGTTCTGGTTTCCCTATAAAATTTAATAATATTAAAAGTGTGATAAATTAAAATATTTAATTATTTTTTAACTCACTCTATGGAGTAGTGACCGTGAGCCAGAGTATGTATTTTATCCTCGAGTATAACCCTCTTGTCATCGAAACTATTATAAGTCACTTTGTTTGACTTGATGGTCTTCAAATGATGTTTGAATGAACGGATGGAGACATTCTCTCTCTCAGTTTTCAAGGTTGCATCTCCAAACAGACAACGGTAATGATCGTTAAAGTTCATGTGGTTTTTCACTACATGCCCACGGATTCCTTTTGCCCTGATCTTCTCTTTCCCATTGATCTTATATGTATAAGACTTTGCACGGAGAGCACAAAAATGCGTCATTACCTCTGAGTTGGTTTCATCGGAAAAGAGTCCTGGTATCTTCTTTCGTTCGGCAATGTAGCAAGGGTGATCTGATGGCAAGTCTGATGTATCCATTCGATCAAGTAAATTGGAATTATTCTTAAGGTCTTTATAAAAATCTTCGGTCTGGATATAGTATACCAGTGAATCTGGAAAACAGTATAATTTAATATATGAAAATTAGTATAGTTTGAAAACATTTACCTGTATCGGTATACATGAGCTCAATTTTATCTCCATAATGGGCTTGCATAACGTTGTAGTGATAATCATACATGACGGTCTTAGAAATTTCCAACACTGCAAAACCTGTTGAAAAAAATATAATTAAAATTCAGCTACTATAAGAAGTATCTTATATTTACCTATATATATTGGCTTGCAAAAATCACATGATTTTATTTGCCAACGAAATGGCATTGATAGTTTCATCGTATGTAGTACAGTGTTTAAACGTACACTTATTTATAAGTTTTTGCAAACGTTTTTCATTACAAACCAGCTCCATTTTAATTCTCCGTCTTAAATTTTCCATCGTCTTCCCAAAAACAGCGTTGTTTAAAAGTTTAAAAAAGTCCTTTTCGAAGTCGTTCCTCGCCCTCTTTCTCATCTCAGTGTTTAATTCTATGTATTTTTTTAAGCGCAGTCTGACTGATTAAACTGTACAACTCTGTGAACCTGCAATAAAACAGAATATGTAATAAATAAAATAAATGAGATAAAATATGTTACTTTTCCACTACTAGTCCGTTGGCTATGGCCTGCTTAGGTTGCGATAATGGATTACATAGTTTTT
>CARXXK010001290.1:0-38577 GCA_949089665.1 Macrosiphum euphorbiae | reverse complement strand
AAATAAATTATTATTAAAACGTGGCCCCCACTACCAATATTTGCTATAACAGCCGACTGGGCTTCACAGTGTACTTGGATACTTCTACAAGTGCTCAAGTATTCGCCTACTTGCCAAGTACACCAGTCGTGTGAACACCCTAATCGTGCACTGGTGAAATGTACAATTATTGGCGTATTTGACAAGTACACCAGTCGTGGGAATCCGGCTTTAGACAAATAATTATTGAGAATAGAAAATCCACGTTCACTGTAGTTCGTATACGTATTACAGGTACCCTCATTACAGGTATCCATAGAATAATACAATGCAAGAAAGCATTATTTATTGCACGCGGCACGCGACAATGAGACAATAAGTTTCTACTGGTCGTCCAGGCAAATATCAACAAATCGATTGTTTTTGATTGGATTTTAGTCCTTGTTCCTACAAGCTATATTATCTAAATAATTATTTCACTTTGAACCTCAAACACTTTAAACGTTCAAGCCTCCAAGGCGACGCGTCATACCGTATACGAAGACAGGACCAGTTTCGTCTTTCGGCAAGTATAAAATAATTTAACATCTAATATTTTATATTTGAACTAAATACAGTCCTTTTTTTTAATAATATTATGATATATTACAAAATACAATAATACTAAATTAAATATATATACTTGCATAATATGATACTTATAAAGTATTACGACCTCTCTGTTACTTATAGTTGTTAAATTATTGTAAATATGTAAATATTAGAATATTATTCTGCCGTCATAAGCCACTAAGAAGTCACTCCAAAAATCGTTATGTTCAGGAAACAATAAAACAATTTTCAACACTAAATCGGTAGAGTAAAAATGATATTTTAAACATTAAAGAGATTTCATATTATTGTATTTTTCATGAGGAATCTACTGAACACAAAAAAAGGGTTTTTTTATACATTTTTATGGGTTATAATGGACTTACTGCTTATTGGCTTATATTAGTCAGAAGATGAAAAGCAGTAAGTACACTTTTATTTGGAGTTACTGCCTAATGGCTTCTGATATCATTGGCATGTGTTTGTAAAGTGATGTTTATGTTAGAATTTTTATTCAAGATAGGTTTTTTGGAAACCATTTGAACCATTTTTTTTGATCTGCTATTCATTTTTAAGCTGATTTACACTTAATAAGTAACGCGTACACAAAATATGTAGTACTTTCAAAATAATATGATGTTTATAGTGACTTATTACACAGCAAATACGGTTTAAATGTGTTTTTTTTAAATTGTGATTATATTATTCCTTATCAAGTTATCAGTAACATTATGGTATACATTTTAATTCTATTTTGGGACCAACGTTAAGTTTACACCAATATTTGGATTTTGTTGGAGATACTGCTTTCTCAATACAACGATTACTAGGGAAAAAAGCAGTAACACCAGGGTAACCTTTGGAGTTACTGCTTTTTGTTCTAGTATTTGGACATACTGCTTATTTGCTTCTTATCTTAATGAAATCATGGAATTCCACCATAATTCGTTTAAATGTATGGACGACTATACGATGTAGCTGCCATGTAGGTATACGTATTTTAAAATATATTATGTATTTTAATATATTATCACTTATGATAATTCCTATGTAAAGTCACTCTACAACTGAATCATTAGATAAACTTTATGATAAGTATTTTAAAGATTGTTGATGATACTTCCAATTTTGTAAGAGATATTCTTGACTCATAGGAGCCCCATGCTTTTCGTTTTTTGTAATTCACAAGTTTTAAAAATTTTGCAACAAATAGATTTTAGATACACTTTTAGTAATATCTTGATAACCTTGAAATTTCATTAAGAAATTGTTTTAAAAGTAAGTTTATTTTCAACTTTTTAGTTCATGTATTAAGTAGAATTAAGAAAAGCATGTTTTTAAAAAAAAATTTAATTTTTTTTTTTATTTCCTACTTTTTAGTGATAACAATAAATTAGAAAGTATAACTTAGCGGGTATTTCACTTAGAGACCCCGGACCGAGGGGATCTCAGTTTTTAAGGCCCCAGATGAATTTCCACCATTAGGGAACCAAAGCCCCCACCCCCCACATTTTGAGTTAGCCCCGAATTGACAACGGGGTCATGTATTGTCACCGACCCTAGACCTCCATACAAAATTTGAGCCTCCTAGGTCATGTAGAAGTGATTTAAATTGAACTCGCAAGATTTGATGATAACAGAAATGAATGAATGAATGAAACGTTGTGAGTTAAAGAAAAGAGACTATAAGAGACTATAATTAAAATATAACATACATGCTACGACCACATATTTTTTTTCTACAACCTACAAAAAAATTTTGCAATTTGGCACTTTCATTTTTGACTTTCGGCATTTATAAAACAAAAATCACAATCATTTTACTAAAATCACCCAGAAAACAGTCTAATAAGTGGTAATGCACGGACAGCTGAACGGTTTTACGACGTAGAAATAATTAGCATTGTGCATAATACACTGATCCCCGACAAATTATATCTTATCTTGGATTTTATATTGATACCCAGGGCCGTCCTGACGATTTTCAGGGCCCAGGGCAGAGTAAAATTGCGGGGCCTAAAATGTCATTACTCATTGTTGGCAGTGGCATATATTTAATATTATGATAATACCTATATACTTAGGTAAGGGGGTAACACTCAAATATACTTAAAAATATATTACATTGTACTTACAACAATTATTGTTATTTATTTTACATAAATAAAGTAAATTAACTAATAACAAAACACGTCATTATAATTAAACTTAATATAATAATATTTATAAATTAATAAGTCTATAAATAAAAAATTCTCAAGGATAAAACCAGCTCAAAAATAGTCAAAATATTGTAAAAATGTTTTAAGGAAAATACTTATATAAATATTTGTTGGAAATGTCAAAGTTCTACAGTCATTAATTTTTGAGTAATCATTATACCTTTTAATAGCTTTCGATATAGTTTTTATGTATATATATTTTTGAAATTAGTTTATTTAATATTACCTAGTTATTAATAATCATTTATATAGTTACCAGCTGATAGCATTTCGTTGCAAGTAAAAAAAACTACAACATTTAAAAAAATTGTGACTGCTCATCTTTTTTTGGGTGCAACTCAGCCTCCCTGGTTAGGTTATGTGACAGCATATGAAGTAGGCAATGTGCGAAAATTTGATTTGATGTACGCTTGCACCTGATTTTCCAGATTAACCAATGTCAACCAAACAATAAATACTAATTTCTACTAATTATTTCTCCTATAACCAATAGCAGTCATTTATAAACGAAAATTTCCACCGTAAATCTCAAAATTCCCGTTTGAGCACCTCCCCGGGTTGGACCTTGGTCCTCTATGAGGGTGAAAAATACTTTACGGCCTATTCTCATACCTACTAAATATACAAAAAAATTTCATTAAAATCGGTTGAGCGTTACGTGAGGAGTGTGAAAACTAACACTGTGCGACACGAGATTTTTATTTTTAGAAAATATATTAATGTATAATATATTATTATAACATTATAATATTGTGATCAGAGATAATAAATGATAACAATAAACAGTGATGAGTCATCACTGATGACCATGTAATTCTTAAGTCTTAACAATATCAGTTTAGTAAATCACAATATAACATAACAAATCTTCATAAATTAATATAATATGAAATGTGATTGAAGTTGATGTCATGTCCACACCCCTTTATAAAACGTTTTACATTTTTACATATTGTAAGCCATCCTGAACGCAACACATTCCTGGTGCCAATCCAATTAGCAACATACAGATTCCAGCCAAGATCCGTAGGGTTCAGATATTGTATAACAGCGGCTGGCGTGGTCGACCGTAAATTATTGGATATCTCGGTCAGCAGACTTATATTTGGCGTCAGGGCAATACACGTTCATTACTGCCCGAGGTCAACACCTATAAAGTACATATAAGCACGGCATTGATAATAATCGTTTAAGAATCTTAGGTCGTATACTCGTATACCATGGATGGAGCCACAGCGTATTACATCAATACAAAAAAACGTTGCCGATTAGGTTCCTCTATCGGCAACAAAATCATACGCTGTGGCTCCATCCATAGTATATCATCTAAGGTAAGAATGTAAGAATTTTGTACCTCGCTGTCATCCACTTGTTGTTTTTTAGTAGTCGAGATTTGATCCATGTTGTATAATAGATATTACAAATGGTTTTTCATAATACTATGAATACACAATATTTAATAACAAACTTTGCATTATTATTACTCAATTATTTCCTCTGACTGGCTCTCACTTTCATATTATGATTAAAAATCAATTATTGATTCAATCAGTGACCAATAATATAAAATTAATATGTATTATCATTGATTATTATAAATACAAAATACTAGTATTAGACATTAGTAGTATTTATAACAATGGTATTATTAGTAATTATTATCCATTTAGCATTGCTATATTCGTCGCCACTCAACAGCCCTACAGGGTACAGATAAACAACTTGCAGGTTTCAACAGGCGGAAATGCGTCGAATCAGTGATTTATAATTTCTTAGTAGGTAATTACTAATTAGTTCTGTTGGATTGAACCGAGACTACACACTATCTGGGTGTTTTTTTATAAAATTAACTGACCTATATAAATATTATATTGCTTTGATTTTATTTTATGTCTATATAATTTATGTACCAAATATTTTGTAATTCTATATCCGAAGCTTTCTCGTAAGAGTATACGATTGTACGAGGCTATTAATATAATGTACTATTATTGCATTAATAATATTTGTAATACAATAATAGCAACAAATTTTTGACGCATTTAGCATTAACTAATATTTTGTAAATTAAATTAAATTTAAAAAAAATCTAACAAAATGGCCAGGCCACCAGGCCATAGTATGGTCCAGGCCATTTTTGTATTTCACAAGGTAAGTATTTGTTATCTTGCTTGTTTTCGTTTTTTCGAATTTGATTTGTAATTTTTATTCTTATATCTATATTTCTACTTTTCAATTTTCAAATTTCTGTTTGAACTGTTTCTTTTCCGTGTCCTCGTATGGAAAAATGTTATTTGCTATTGTTTCTGTAATTATTAGTTTAATGCTTATAGTCTACTTAAAAAATATTATATTCGCCCTTTGTCTCAGAAGATTGTTGCGGCTTGTTGTCTGTTGACTCTAGAATTTTTTATTATGCTGAAAATACATTCTATTCTTTTGTTTTTATTCCCGGCATATTCAGCTAGCATTACAGAGTTTTTAGAGTTATTTTTGATCTGCATGTTTTTATTTTAAAATTTATCATCAGGTTGTATTTAATATTAAAATGATTTCCTAATGTTTGCTTACAATTTAGTCCTTCAATGACGTATACTTTGATCTCATATTGGAGTGTGTTGATTATAATTATTAATTCTGTTGTTCCTATTTGTATTAGTTCATTATTATCATCGCCTGTTATTGTTATTTGGGTTTTATGTCTTGTTTATTTTTATTAGTTAATAATCTATACATGATAGATTTGAGCCTGTGTCTATTATTGAGATTTGTTAGTTGCCGTCTAGTTTTATTTTTGTGGAGAGCACTCGTGGTTTTCGTTCCGTATCTGAATCCACGCTTATATTTTGATTGCTGATTTTAATTTTTCAAATTACTTATTATTACAATGTTTTCTATAATTTTTCGTTCGAAACTGTCGATTTTGTTTTTTCGACACCTCGTCAAAAATGTGATTTGTCGTATAATATAATAAATACGCTTCAACAATTATAGTTAATTTGATTTCTTTGAAATAAATTATCAATCAACTTATGATAATATTGATGTTTAAACAATATAAAAACGCATCATATTTAATTGCAATTTCCACTGTCCTTGATTTAAATGTAAGTTTGTATTTTTATACAAAGAAGTTGTGCTAGAAAATTATTTTGATATATGAAACGGTAATAGTTTTGATAACAATAATGAACTATAATTAAATGACATATATTTTTAATACAATATATTATGTTCAGTCAAGCATGAGTTTGTTTTAAATTATACTAAATATTCTTATTTATTTTCATTAATAATAATTCAGTTTCCCTTTTACTTTTTATTAACTTTCCATTTAAATAAACTACATCATTGTATTTTCAACTCAAATATTTATTTGGTCTTTTTTATAATTATTATAAATCATTTTTGTTGTTTATAAGGTTTTTGCAAATTTTTAATCAAAATATATATTCTAAACCACTATATTATATCTAATAATTCGATTGAGCTCATATTGTTATATATTATTAATTTTATATTTAATGAACTTACTTACAGTTACCTTTGATCACAATAATATAACAAAACATATGAATTTGTTTGATCATTTAACATCAGATGTTTTTGTCATTATAATTAAACACTAGGTGTGCTAAAGTAAAACATAGAAAGGTATGATATTCACTTGCATAATTTGCATTGATTTCTTCCATTGTCTGGCACCAATGGCAGCTTCTAAGGCCTTTACTGTATTTCCGGCTTTGATAAAATGAGAGATAACAGCGTCTTGTTGTTTCTGGCATACTAAGAAATCACTCCATTTTTCTTCTAAAGAAACTACATCTCAAAATGTATTTAACAATAATAAGACCTCTGAGATTTAATATATTCCGATATTTTAATATTTTAAATATTTTAGTAAATTGGTTGTGTAAAAGATCTCCCTTCACGTGATACTATACACATATTGTATATTATACATTGCGTCGTAGTAACGCATTATTTAATTCTAACATTATTAGGTGTAATAACATTATTATTGGAACACATAAATGCATATTATAGCATTAATGAATATTGAATAGAGTAGGTAATATTAAACTCGAGGTTTATGACGGCGTAGTGTATAGGCAAAACAGGTACCTACATGAAACCGACTTCTTCATTTTACGTTAGGTAGGTACCAAATTTGAGGATCTCAAACGTAAAAATGTACAACAAAATACGTACGTTACCTTGGTCTTCGATGTCAACATTTTCCAAAGTGAATTATATCATTAGTTAGTAATCAATTCGGGTTTTTAGGTCGGAGACACTTTTATTAATTTGAAACAAACATAAATAATTCACTTATTTTAAATATACTCGGTCCGTACTATTACTGCCGTTTCACACCCGCAGTCGTTGTACCTACTTTCTCGCCGAATCACTCAGCCAGATGTATGTTTTTGGAAGAAAATTGGATCTAGTTGGTATTTTTAGAAGGCCGAAATTAAAAATGCTCAGTGTTTTTTTAAAATAGTTGGAAAAAAAATGAAAATTTATTAAAATTGTTCGGAAACCAGCTTGGTTTGTCCTCACCTGGGTTGTATTTGATTTATTAAAAAATTTTTATTTATAATTGCCAATAAAAAATTATTCTCCGGTCAAAAAGCTTAAAAATGTAATAGGTAAGTTTCTATTATAGCTAAAATATTAACGATACATAGGCATCATACAATCATTTTTTTTCCGTGGCAAAACTATTTTAGAAAATCGGAAAATGACCTCTGTAAAGTATCATATTGATCCAATTTTCTAAAAGATAAGATACTATATATGTTAAAATCGAAGCACTCATTCTGGTAGAAATTTTGTTTACAGGATAAAAAAAAAATAAACACCATTGTAAAACCACTAGTTCCTCGCTCCGCTCGGAAACTAAAACAAAGAAAAGTACTTATATAAAAAAAAAAAAAAACTTAGTGATCAAATATATTCCCCCCCAAAAAAAACCGTGGACTCGACAATTGTCCAACTTGTATTATAAAATAATAATATTATTGCATAATATTATATAGTACATCCGTCTATTATAATACTCTAAAATTATAAATTCTAACTCGTATACTGTAGCAGTTAGGTTTTTGCTGTTATTGTGTTTATAAAATATAATAATATAGGTGCTTACTCTCAAAGTTTCATATATTCACGAATAATATTTTTAAATTACAAGAAAATAACTAAAATCGTTATTCTTGGTTTTAAATTTTATATATAATTTCATCCAAATTTGAATTTAAAATAACCATAAAAAATAACTGTGTTTATATATTTTTTAGATTTTTTTGGTTATACAGTATAAACAACAAGTATGACAATTTTTGTTTTACATTTTCAATATTTAGTTAAGTATAAAAATTGAACATTTAAAAAATTTTTGAATTGCAATGGTTCATCATTTTCGAGATTTTGATAAATGTTGTCAAAATTCGAACATCAAATACTTATAAAAAAAAAATGTGCCTATATATTTTTAATATTTTTCAACTGCTATTGTAACAATATATCAGGAGCCTTATTAAATTATCTCGCTTTTTGACCCAACAAATAAAATTTTATTGACATTTAGAGAAAAAAAAATAAAAAAAATTTTAAACTTAAATGTCCTTAAACGGCTTAAACAGCTTAAAAAATACTAATGTGTTTAGAAAGTGCTAATGTAAACATTTAATAAAAAAATGCATGTATCTACGGTCATTTGTTTTAGAGTTACGACATAAACCAAAACCGATTTTGCATGAAAATTCTTTTTTTTCCATAATTTTTTATTTGTTTATCCTGGCGCTCTTGAAAACTACGGGGAATTTTAAATTTTGAAATCCCCAATGCACCAAATAGATTCACTTTCCCATAGAAGAAGATCCTGAAGTTTAAAATTGAAGCATTATTTCGACTATTATTTATCGTGTACACAGACACGAACACAACTATTTAATAACAATTTTAAAGGATGTTTCGAAATGTAATTTAGAATTTGGTTTCCAAAAAATAGTATACCAACACTATATAGTTAAGTTGTGCGTGCATAATATTGTTTCTGTCTATATTATAGGTACCATAAAATACGGGCGGTAGAACCGTACTTATATTAACTTCAAAGCATTGTTAGACGTAAAACATTTCGAGAATTTGACATTGAATCGCGTAAATTTATTACAAATAGGTATTGGTGTATATATGTAATAATACAATTTAAAAAAAAAAATCGTGCTTATGTTTCTTTTTATTATTTTCATCGCGTACCTATATGGGTACCGCCAATACTATATCATATAATGTATATACACATAACAATACGTCTAAACCATTGCTACAATATGTACACGCCACAATGGTAAACGAGCATGGAAGAGAGGCCGCGCACGATAGGGACAGTGCAAGAGAGAGAGATTCGTATTTGTTCCTACGGAGTGTTTACCGGTGGTATTTAATTTTAGACCAACTTTAACAATAAAGACAAACTTAATAACGTCCTGTGTGAAATGCTGAAAACACAGAAACTGTTCCTTTTAAAATTGCTAAAACTGTAAGTGTCTACTACCTACTTGCGTTTAATTCTTTAATGTATTTTTTTGGCAGTTACCAACAGCTATATGATAAATATTTTATATATTTGATTGAAAATAACAATTCAATTTTATTGTATTTGTAAAAATTAATTTTAAATGTGATTACCTACTCATTATCATCAAAACAATGACAATCTATTTTTATTTTTATTCAAATTTACTCCTTAATAGTTTTCTCCCTGAGTTATATTACATACTATAATATACAATAAGAGTACAATATTTTAATAATTATAGACTGAAATTGACCGAGATTCAAGTCCCTCCAAAATGGATGTAGGATTATTTGGCTATAAGCTGTGGAAATGTTCAGATTTATCCATCATCTACTCTTAAATGTGATTCTAAATAGTTCTGTCAAAACTTATAATTTTGAATATCATTATTCTGTACGCGTTAAAAAGGCAAAGAAGGAAAGAGTTTTCTTAGAGAAAATCAATTCAAAAATTATGCCTGGTTAGCATATTCAATTTCAAAAGAAGGACTTTTTTGTTAAATTCGTGTATTTGATTTAAAGAAAGTAATCAAGGAGGAAAACACAAAACGGAAAATTTAAAAACACTTGTAACTAGGTACTACCTTAAAAAAGTTTTAAAAATTGTTAGTTAAAGATGGTTTTCTTGAAGTATATAAAAACAATTTGTACCAAAAATATGCACTTCAAAGAGTTGATCAATTAAAATCAATCGCATTCTTAATCCCGAGAAAATTATTTTAAACTTAGTCAATGCTGATCGTTTGAAAAAAATTTTCCTGTTTTTTTAATTGAAATTACAATAAATCCTTGAATTGCTTTAAACTCATTACTTCAGTTATGTATGTCTTATTCATGTTTTTTTATAGATTATAGTCAAATTTACGGACTTTTAACCATATTTTATGTAACATTATGTACACGGTTAAAGGTAAGTATAAATCAGAGGCTGGTACTTTATAAAGATTCCAATGAAACTAAACTATTTAAATTATGAAAAAAAAAATGAAAGTTATAACATGTAATTTATTATAGGACCATAAACAATTTGTATTCTTTATTTGATATATGTAATTATGGTGGGGGGAGGCCCAAAAAATTTTAAATAGCCCCCCCCCCTTGATGTCATATCAAAACCGCCACTGGGTAAATACAATTAAATTATATTATATAATCAGAATCAGTTAAGTATCCAATATAAGACATTGCTCGAATTAGAGAGGTTCGCAGGGGGGGGCGGACTACTATCTTTATTTTATCTTTGCATATACCAACTTTTGTTTTTACTTGGACGAGGGGACGGTACAAAGTAGTCAACATTATTTTTATTAAAAAGTGGAGTGATCTAAATTGTTGTCAATGGAATTTGTACATAATGAATTTTAAAGTTTTTTAATTAATATATATTTAGAAAATTTTGAATAATGCTAATATAATAAAAATAATAATAATAATAATGCTGGTTTTCTTCGGGTGGTCGACATCGGCCACACAAATCGTGTATGCACATCATTGATATACCCAAAGATAGGTTTAATTTATGTTATATCTTATCGGCATGATCTAACACGTGTCCGCGATCGTTTTCAAGAAGGTGTGTAAAACGTAGACACTGCACACGATGTCACACAGTTGAACATTTATGTCACTACGCGTAAAGAAAATGTTGTCGACAATGAATAAAATCTAATATCGGAGTGGTTTTTTATTCGATGGAGGCGATAGGACGCGGTTAAAGGCGAACGAAATGTATAAATTACCAAAAATCCTCGTACGTGTATATTGTGGGTTGTCGTGTACTCGTGTCCCTACTTATATATACTGCACAGCAAAGGAACGGTAGTTGGTCGCAAAGGATATTTTATAAATCACACCGTTGATCGTCTAAACACAAAAAGTATACCTAAACAGCTAGGTGTATTTACCATGGTTTATGGTTGGGGTAACTATTAAAATGTTAACTGTAACTATTAATTAATTTATGCAAAAATGTTAACTATTTATGTTTTTTTGTGTACCTTTACTCAAAAACTGGTGATACTATATTCTGAAATTGCTGTAAATTATTTAGTGGATTTCTGCTTTTAGACAATTTTTAATGACCTATATCTAATCAGATTTTGAACGAGTAGTTTCTCAATTATTAAACTGTTTATAATAAGGACAAATCATAATAATATAGTCCTTCAAAATGGTTTTGCAAAAATAATATAAAATATAGGTAGGTATGTGATACTGGACGAGATAGTGTTCTTCATACTTGGACCATTTTTAAAAATATTTAGATAGGATGACATAAATTACAATTCACTAAAATGTTCAGACCATCTCAACACCCAAGGTAGATACTAGGTATATACTCTTACGGAATTGAATTATATTGCTTGTGTCAACATTTTCAGAAAAATTATCCGCTAACAGATTATAGTATAAAACAGGGGTTCTCATTTGAAAAACGGAAGCTTGTATATTATTATACACAGATCGCTCCCTTTTTGTGAGCACAGGAAAAAAAGTAAATTTATTTGTACCAAATTTTCAGAGATTGTTCTTATTTGGTCTAGGAAGATGAGAAAAATACAAAAAAAATTTTTTTTTTTCTCTAAGTATGTAAAAATCAGTGGGAAATAATTTCCCTATGATCATTACAGACATAGGATTATGCTAACGGGAAATAATTTCCCATTTTTATTTTATTGAAATATTTACTTATAAAAGTAATAAATAATACTATTTATTTTTATACTGAATAACATATTTAATATACAAATAAAAACATAATAAATGAATACAGCCTTTTGTTTCAAACCAGTATTAATAAATAACATACGTATAATAATATTAAATACAAAATACAAAATAATATAAAAATGAATAAAAAAACTACCTTTTTAGGGCCTTTTAGGATACTTTTTCAAATATAATAGCAAAAAACATAATGAATAACATATTATATGAGTAAAAATATAATATAATAATATAAAAATAAATAAAAAAAAAACTACCTTTTTAATATAATAATAAAATACATAGTAAATAACATATGATATAAGTATTAAATAAATACAGACTTTTGTTCCAAATCTAATAAATAAAAACTACATTTTAGGACCCTTTTTTATATAATAGTAAAACATAATTGGTAACTAAATGTTATTTGGTAATTTATGGTATGGTGCAAAACATTCCTTACACAAACATATTTTACATGTTTCACATAAAATGTTGGATCTCTTTTCTTTATTTTTACTACATAATTTACAGCGCCTATATTTATCTATTTTCACTGCTAAATGTTGACCAGGAATTATATAGTTAGACGGATTTTTAACACCAGGAGAAATTGTAGGTCTATAACGGGAAGAAAAATTTGCAATAAGTTGATCAGTGAGAGTTGATCTAAATTCTAGAGCAGATATAGGTTTTTTACCTACTCATTATCATCAAAACAATGACAATCTATTTTTATTTTTATTCAAATTTACTCCTTAATAGTTTTCTCCCTGAGTTATATTACATACTATAATATACAATAAGAGTACAATATTTTAATAATTATAGACTGAAATTGACCGAGATTCAAGTCCCTCCAAAATGGATGTAGGATTATTTGGCTATAAGCTGTGGAAATGTTCAGATTTATCCATCATCTATAAGCTGTGGAAATAACGTTAGAAATACGGTCCAAGGGGGGGGGGGGTGACTTGGCGATCACCCCTCCCCTCAAATCTTCCACTGGTGGCATGGCTTTTCGGGTATATGTATACTCTGGGCCAGCTCACGTCTCCTCAGGTCCCTACTGCAGGTCACCCCAAGACCGGCTCAAGCAAAAATAGAGAACTAGGCAAAATCGAATTTTGTCGCCAATAACAATATAATATTGTCAGAGTATTTTGGAAATGCCGACCTCTTACTTAAGTGCTGCTTAATTGCCGCCCTAGGCGTGTGCCCCTGTCGCCTACCCTTTGAACCGAACCTGGATCACCCATCTTACCTGCAGCAGCTACTGCATATTTGTATATACGAATAGATCGCGAAATTAGATGATATACCATGTAAATGAATATTAAATCAATACAAAAAAATGTTGCCGATGTCAGAGACGAGTCACCAAATTAGGTGTTAGATTCGCGCATGGACTACTCGACTTCTCGCATATTTATCCACCAATAATTTGTTATCAAATCATCATATCGATGGCGTAGTACACACATGTTGTAAGTGCAAAATTTGGAAAAACTAGTTATTTGCATGGTTGGCTTGTCAACAACTCTTTACATATTGTGTAGTCTGCTAGAGGTCGGTGCGTTTGCTGTAGTGCATGTGATCTACGTGATACGAAATCACAATTGTCGTTCTCCTGAACAATTACGAAAATGTCACTTGCAACATAGGTGCACTATGCCATCGCCCATCGATATTATGTTTTAAATATAATATTATATTCAAAAAACAGTAGAATACCTATGACCATAATAATAATAACATACTATTATAACATGAGTATTAACCACGAACTAAGATATTAATATAGTAAGATTTAGAACAATTCTGTTACCTATGCAGGATAAATTATTGTGCTAAGAGTTTCATAGCGCATGCGCACATTGATCACCTAATTCGGGGACTCGTCGCTAATATCGCGGGCAACAAAATAGTACACTGTTGTCCATAGTATATGATCTAAGAGTACGACTCTACGCAAAATCATATTACATTATATAGGTATATATGTACATTATACAGGATGAATGGGCAATTCACACACAATACTCTGCACTCCCTTTTTTCTTTTAATAATGCAGATATTCAAAATTTAATTTTTGGAATTCTTAAATATACTTAAATACCTACGATATTTTCAAATTCAGGAGATTTTTGTACTACAAAAAAGGTTAGGTTATAAATTTGGGTTAGGTTATTAGGGTAATAGGTATTAAATTTGAATTCAATGTTATAATATCATTATATAAGAAAAATGATTCTAAGAGGAGATGGTATGTCAGTCTAGGCATAACCCTTTAGTGGGTATAGGGAAATAATTTCCCATCACATTACAAAAATTCTGTAGCCCTGTGGTTAGTGGGAAATAATATCCCACAGATATATTTAGTTTAAATGCGTGTTTTCCAACCTATATTGACCATTATTATCGATAACTATTATAAGAATGTATTTAGTTAATAGTTCTAAAAAAAATCGGGAAATTATTATCCCAATGACCACTGCGGAACGATAATATTTTATTATCATTTTTTTTTTTTTTTTTGATACTGGTTGGAAACATTTAAATCGAATGATATCTGTTTAGTGATTGGTTGTTAATATTTAAGGCGTCTTTGACTTTAATTCTGTGTTATCGGAACTTGTATAGTATCATTTGTTGTTGAGTTATCATTATAATTACATTCAATTTTGAATTCGACGTTTTTTCGGTCGTCGATCAAAATATGTTTTTTATTTATTAGATTCAACATAATCTACTCAAAGTAAGAATATTTTAGATCTTTATTACATGTAAAAGTATAATATATACAGTTTTGGTGTGTTATACAATGCGCTAACTTGTTATTGAAGATAATATGAATATATTTATCATAGATGCTAAACGAGGAGGACATTTTGTTCGCATTAGAAATCACCGATGACATGGCTTTTGACTCGGATATAGGAGGCGACTCTGATGCAGAGGACACAATTCCTGCATTACATTCGTAATCAAGTATGAATTAATTATTAATTTTCAAAAATTAGTCATACTGTGACATTTTTTAAATTTTAAATCTAATATAATTGTATTTCTTTTAGATTTATCCTTAGAAGGCATAGAAGCTCTTCAACCAAATTCAGATACAGAAACACTATCAATTACTTCAAATAGAGAAACAATATCAATTAATTCAAATACAGTTACAGGTAAAAAACATTTACATTTTTATAACATTTATTTTTACTCAACAAATTTGAGTTACATTTTTTTATAATAGAAAAAAACAAAATTATTTTATTGGTTAAGTACTCATAAAATAATACAAATGATTAATACTTTATTATATTGTAATTTAATCATAAACTATCTACTGATACAAATAATATTTATGATATTGTGTATCATATATTCATTGTGTTTTCATGTATAAATATTATTTTTTTAATACATAAAATACATACAGTAAACTCTACTTATAGGTCAGACAAGATCATTAAGATCTCAAAAAAGGTCACTACAATTTGAAAATACAAAACTTGATTCTAAAAATGCTTCTACATCTGCAGGTAAACTAATTTTCTTAATTTTTTAAAATATATTATATAATTATTAATTTTATAGTATAAAACCGAGTATAAAACCTTATATAAATCATGTTATACTAATAATTATTAATTTTTAGTTTCAGATTTAATTCAGTCACCACTCATACATTCACCTATAGACAGCACAACTGATTATACAGATTGGGATGTTTTACTATTATATAAAAAAGGGTCCTAAAATGTAGTTTTTATTTATTAGATTTGGAACAAAAGTCTGTATTTATTTAATACTTATATCATATGTTATTTACTATGTATTTTATTATTATATTAAAAAGGTAGTTTTTTTTTTATTTATTTTTATATTATTATATTATATTTTTACTCATATAATATGTTATTCATTATGTTTTTTGCTATTATATTTGAAAAAGTATCCTAAAAGGCCCTAAAAAGGTAGTTTTTTTATTCATTTTTATATTATTTTGTATTTTGTATTTAATATTATTATACGTATGTTATTTATTAATACTGGTTTGAAACAAAAGGCTGTATTCATTTATTATGTTTTTATTTGTATATTAAATATGTTATTCAGTATAAAAATAAATAGTATTATTTATTACTTTTATAAGTAAATATTTCAATAAAATAAAAATGGGAAATTATTTCCCGTTAGCATAATCCTATGTCTGTAATGATCATAGGGAAATTATTTCCCACTGATTTTTACATACTTAGAGAAAAAAAAAATTTTTTTTGTATTTTTCTCATCTTCCTAGACCAAATAAGAACAATCTCTGAAAATTTGGTACAAATAAATTTACTTTTTTTCCTGTGCTCACAAAAAGGGAGCGATCTGTGTATAATAATATACAAGCTTCCGTTTTTCAAATGAGAACCCCTGTTTTATACTATAATCTGTTAGCGGATAATTTTTCTGAAAATGTTGACACAAGCAATATAATTCAATTCCGTAAGAGTATATACCTAGTATCTACCTTGGGTGTTGAGATGGTCTGAACATTTTAGTGAATTGTAATTTATGTCATCCTATCTAAATATTTTTAAAAATGGTCCAAGTATGAAGAACACTATCTCGTCCAGTATCACATACCTACCTATATTTTATATTATTTTTGCAAAACCATTTTGAAGGACTATATTATTATGATTTGTCCTTATTATAAACAGTTTAATAATTGAGAAACTACTCGTTCAAAATCTGATTAGATATAGGTCATTAAAAATTGTCTAAAAGCAGAAATCCACTAAATAATTTACAGCAATTTCAGAATATAGTATCACCAGTTTTTGAGTAAAGGTACACAAAAAAACATAAATAGTTAACATTTTTGCATAAATTAATTAATAGTTACAGTTAACATTTTAATAGTTACCCCAACCATAAACCATGGTAAATACACCTAGCTGTTTAGGTATACTTTTTGTGTTTAGACGATCAACGGTGTGATTTATAAAATATCCTTTGCGACCAACTACCGTTCCTTTGCTGTGCAGTATATATAAGTAGGGACACGAGTACACGACAACCCACAATATACACGTACGAGGATTTTTGGTAATTTATACATTTCGTTCGCCTTTAACCGCGTCCTATCGCCTCCATCGAATAAAAAACCACTCCGATATTAGATTTTATTCATTGTCGACAACATTTTCTTTACGCGTAGTGACATAAATGTTCAACTGTGTGACATCGTGTGCAGTGTCTACGTTTTACACACCTTCTTGAAAACGATCGCGGACACGTGTTAGATCATGCCGATAAGATATAACATAAATTAAACCTATCTTTGGGTATATCAATGATGTGCATACACGATTTGTGTGGCCGATGTCGACCACCCGAAGAAAACCAGCATTATTATTATTATTATTTTTATTATATTAGCATTATTCAAAATTTTCTAAATATATATTAATTAAAAAACTTTAAAATTCATTATGTACAAATTCCATTGACAACAATTTAGATCACTCCACTTTTTAATAAAAATAATGTTGACTACTTTGTACCGTCCCCTCGTCCAAGTAAAAACAAAAGTTGGTATATGCAAAGATAAAATAAAGATAGTAGTCCGCCCCCCCCTGCGAACCTCTCTAATTCGAGCAATGTCTTATATTGGATACTTAACTGATTCTGATTATATAATATAATTTAATTGTATTTACCCAGTGGCGGTTTTGATATGACATCAAGGGGGGGGGGCTATTTAAAATTTTTTGGGCCTCCCCCCACCATAATTACATATATCAAATAAAGAATACAAATTGTTTATGGTCCTATAATAAATTACATGTTATAACTTTCATTTTTTTTTTCATAATTTAAATAGTTTAGTTTCATTGGAATCTTTATAAAGTACCAGCCTCTGATTTATACTTACCTTTAACCGTGTACATAATGTTACATAAAATATGGTTAAAAGTCCGTAAATTTGACTATAATCTATAAAAAAACATGAATAAGACATACATAACTGAAGTAATGAGTTTAAAGCAATTCAAGGATTTATTGTAATTTCAATTAAAAAAACAGGAAAATTTTTTTCAAACGATCAGCATTGACTAAGTTTAAAATAATTTTCTCGGGATTAAGAATGCGATTGATTTTAATTGATCAACTCTTTGAAGTGCATATTTTTGGTACAAATTGTTTTTATATACTTCAAGAAAACCATCTTTAACTAACAATTTTTAAAACTTTTTTAAGGTAGTACCTAGTTACAAGTGTTTTTAAATTTTCCGTTTTGTGTTTTCCTCCTTGATTACTTTCTTTAAATCAAATACACGAATTTAACAAAAAAGTCCTTCTTTTGAAATTGAATATGCTAACCAGGCATAATTTTTGAATTGATTTTCTCTAAGAAAACTCTTTCCTTCTTTGCCTTTTTAACGCGTACAGAATAATGATATTCAAAATTATAAGTTTTGACAGAACTATTTAGAATCACATTTAAGAGTAGATGATGGATAAATCTGAACATTTCCACAGCTTATAGCCAAATAATCCTACATCCATTTTGGAGGGACTTGAATCTCGGTCAATTTCAGTCTATAATTATTAAAATATTGTACTCTTATTGTATATTATAGTATGTAATATAACTCAGGGAGAAAACTATTAAGGAGTAAATTTGAATAAAAATAAAAATAGATTGTCATTGTTTTGATGATAATGAGTAGGTAATCACATTTAAAATTAATTTTTACAAATACAATAAAATTGAATTGTTATTTTCAATCAAATATATAAAATATTTATCATATAGCTGTTGGTAACTGCCAAAAAAATACATTAAAGAATTAAACGCAAGTAGGTAGTAGACACTTACAGTTTTAGCAATTTTAAAAGGAACAGTTTCTGTGTTTTCAGCATTTCACACAGGACGTTATTAAGTTTGTCTTTATTGTTAAAGTTGGTCTAAAATTAAATACCACCGGTAAACACTCCGTAGGAACAAATACGAATCTCTCTCTCTTGCACTGTCCCTATCGTGCGCGGCCTCTCTTCCATGCTCGTTTACCATTGTGGCGTGTACATATTGTAGCAATGGTTTAGACGTATTGTTATGTGTATATACATTATATGATATAGTATTGGCGGTACCCATATAGGTACGCGATGAAAATAATAAAAAGAAACATAAGCACGATTTTTTTTTTTAAATTGTATTATTACATATATACACCAATACCTATTTGTAATAAATTTACGCGATTCAATGTCAAATTCTCGAAATGTTTTACGTCTAACAATGCTTTGAAGTTAATATAAGTACGGTTCTACCGCCCGTATTTTATGGTACCTATAATATAGACAGAAACAATATTATGCACGCACAACTTAACTATATAGTGTTGGTATACTATTTTTTGGAAACCAAATTCTAAATTACATTTCGAAACATCCTTTAAAATTGTTATTAAATAGTTGTGTTCGTGTCTGTGTACACGATAAATAATAGTCGAAATAATGCTTCAATTTTAAACTTCAGGATCTTCTTCTATGGGAAAGTGAATCTATTTGGTGCATTGGGGATTTCAAAATTTAAAATTCCCCGTAGTTTTCAAGAGCGCCAGGATAAACAAATAAAAAATTATGGAAAAAAAAGAATTTTCATGCAAAATCGGTTTTGGTTTATGTCGTAACTCTAAAACAAATGACCGTAGATACATGCATTTTTTTATTAAATGTTTACATTAGCACTTTCTAAACACATTAGTATTTTTTAAGCTGTTTAAGCCGTTTAAGGACATTTAAGTTTAAAATTTTTTTTATTTTTTTTTCTCTAAATGTCAATAAAATTTTATTTGTTGGGTCAAAAAGCGAGATAATTTAATAAGGCTCCTGATATATTGTTACAATAGCAGTTGAAAAATATTAAAAATATATAGGCACATTTTTTTTTTATAAGTATTTGATGTTCGAATTTTGACAACATTTATCAAAATCTCGAAAATGATGAACCATTGCAATTCAAAAATTTTTTAAATGTTCAATTTTTATACTTAACTAAATATTGAAAATGTAAAACAAAAATTGTCATACTTGTTGTTTATACTGTATAACCAAAAAAATCTAAAAAATATATAAACACAGTTATTTTTTATGGTTATTTTAAATTCAAATTTGGATGAAATTATATATAAAATTTAAAACCAAGAATAACGATTTTAGTTATTTTCTTGTAATTTAAAAATATTATTCGTGAATATATGAAACTTTGAGAGTAAGCACCTATATTATTATATTTTATAAACACAATAACAGCAAAAACCTAACTGCTACAGTATACGAGTTAGAATTTATAATTTTAGAGTATTATAATAGACGGATGTACTATATAATATTATGCAATAATATTATTATTTTATAATACAAGTTGGACAATTGTCGAGTCCACGGTTTTTTTTGGGGGGGAATATATTTGATCACTAAGTTTTTTTTTTTTTTTATATAAGTACTTTTCTTTGTTTTAGTTTCCGAGCGGAGCGAGGAACTAGTGGTTTTACAATGGTGTTTATTTTTTTTTTATCCTGTAAACAAAATTTCTACCAGAATGAGTGCTTCGATTTTAACATATATAGTATCTTATCTTTTAGAAAATTGGATCAATATGATACTTTACAGAGGTCATTTTCCGATTTTCTAAAATAGTTTTGCCACGGAAAAAAAATGATTGTATGATGCCTATGTATCGTTAATATTTTAGCTATAATAGAAACTTACCTATTACATTTTTAAGCTTTTTGACCGGAGAATAATTTTTTATTGGCAATTATAAATAAAAATTTTTTAATAAATCAAATACAACCCAGGTGAGGACAAACCAAGCTGGTTTCCGAACAATTTTAATAAATTTTCATTTTTTTTCCAACTATTTTAAAAAAACACTGAGCATTTTTAATTTCGGCCTTCTAAAAATACCAACTAGATCCAATTTTCTTCCAAAAACATACATCTGGCTGAGTGATTCGGCGAGAAAGTAGGTACAACGACTGCGGGTGTGAAACGGCAGTAATAGTACGGACCGAGTATATTTAAAATAAGTGAATTATTTATGTTTGTTTCAAATTAATAAAAGTGTCTCCGACCTAAAAACCCGAATTGATTACTAACTAATGATATAATTCACTTTGGAAAATTTTGACATCGAAGACCAGGGTAACGTACGTATTTTGTTGTACATTTTTACGTTTGAGATCCTCAAATTTGGTACCTACCTAACGTAAAATGAAGAAGTCGGTTTCATGTAGGTACCTGTTTTGCCTATACACTACGCCGTCATAAACCTCGAGTTTAATATTACCTACTCTATTCAATATTCATTAATGCTATAATATGCATTTATGTGTTCCAATAATAATGTTATTACACCTAATAATGTTAGAATTAAATAATGCGTTACTACGACGCAATGTATAATATACAATATGTGTATACTATCACGTGAAGGGAGATCTTTTACACAACCAATTTACTAAAATATTTAAAATATTAAAATATCGGAATATATTAAATCTCAGAGGTCTTATTATTGTTAAATACATTTTGAGATGTAGTTTCTTTAGAAGAAAAATGGAGTGATTTCTTAGTATGCCAGAAACAGCAAGACGCTGTTATCTCTCATTTTATCAAAGCCGGAAATACAGTAAAGGCCTTAGAAGCTGCCATTGGTGCCAGACAATGGAAGAATTCAATGCAAGTGAATATCATACCTTTCTATGTTTGACTTTAGCACACCTAGTGTTTAATTATTATGGCGTTGGGAAAGTTGCGTCCCCATAGCCCAATGCATCAATTATGCATTGCAATAGCCATCACTTCAACCAGAAATGATTAACTAGAGAATACGATTTTTATTTATTACTAAATAAAAACCATACAGTGAAGTTAAAAGAAAATTAATGATAACAATATTATGTAAATATTACATAAATATCTTAAGCTGACAAAGTGTCTTTGTCTTATTTTTTTAAACATATTTATTTTACCTACATAGCAACTGTAAATTTTGTAATCAAAATAGCAACGAAAACGTGTTTATATTATTTACATTTATTTTTTTGAATACTCTCAATATAAAAATCTTTATTTCTTTTTTAATGTATACATAATATAACGTCTGGTGTATTTATTATAATTTGTTTTCCTTTTTTTATTTACAGAAAATATTATGTTTTTTTTCGCTTAGTGGCCGACTGAGCCAACCGGTTGATAACCTAATCACCTAGTCCAACGTATGTTAAGTCATATTGTAAATACTGATTGAATCAATTGATTTTTAATCATAATATGAAAGTGAGAGCCAGTCAGAGGAAATAATTTAGTAATAATAATGCACAGTTTATTATTAAATGTTGTGTATTCATAGTATAATGAATAGAGTTAGGATGTTGATGACCTAAAAAAACACACAAAAATGAACTAAAAACTTCATAAAATTACCTTAAAAATTATCTAAAATACTAATTAAGTAAGTGAAAAAACTTATTTATAAATGATAATTTTTATTAGGGATATTTGTATAATAATGGGTGTAATAGTAGAAGCATTTAAATAATTTATAAATAAATTTCAATATTAAAGATAAACTAAAAAGTAAAATATAAATAAAAAAACTTATATTAAAAATATTTTTATTATTAGTGTTAAGATGTTGATGTCATAATAATATTCATATTGCATCGTTGCAATTAATATGGCTATCTAGAATTTCAGAGATTTTAGTTACAATTTTAAATCCATTATTCTTCAAAATGACATTCTCCTAATAGTCCAAATCCAAAGTTAGATTTCAAATAAATTAAATTTGTTTCCAAACTTGGGTGTAACATTTGCCCTAAAATCTATAATTTGTGAAAAATGCCCTACATTGTATAAAAAGTACAAAAAATGCAATAAAAGATGAAAAAATTAATTAAAAATGTTGAAAAATGACGTTAAAAAACAAAAAAATGCATTTATAGCTAAAAATGCAAAAAATGCATAATGAAATTAGAATATTCTGCACCAAGGGAGCATGAAACAAATTTTTAGTTAGGATATCATTTTACAGAATAAAAGGAAAAAAATGCAAAAGTCATCAACATCCTAACTCTAATAATGAATAATCAATTATGTAATTTATATTATACAACATAGATCCAATCTCGACTACTGAAAAACAACAAGTGGATGACCGCGAGGTACCAAATTGTTGCATTCTTACCTAAAACTGGTTGTATAAACGATACTGTTGACAAGGGGCCACGTTTTTTATTTTTCCTAAGACCACAAAATGCCTAAATCAGGCCCTGGGTTAGGAGCGGGGTGTGCCGTTTGGTACAGCACAATATGTAGTCGGAGACTGCGCGGTGGAATCCCCTTGATGGCGAATTCAAGTTGACCGTTTAGAAAGTAACTACAGTAACGCGGACTGTATTTCGGTATATCCGTAGTTGACTCCGTTGTCGAATATAATGTTTCCGTAACATCGGTTTGCTGTCGTTTTATATAAGTTGTGTTATGTTTTCTCACTATGCGGCTACGGGCAGGGGCGGAGTGGCCGGTCTGGAAATGGGAATTTTAAAGATGGCCTGGACCATACTATGGCCTGGTGGCCTGGCCATTTTGTTAGATTTTTTTTTAAATTTAATTTAATTTACAAAATATTAGTTAATGCTAAATGCGTCAAAAATGTGTTTCTATTATTGTATTACAAATATTATTAATGCAATAATAGTACATTATAATAGCCTCGTACAATCGTATACTCTTACGAGAAAGCTTCGGATATAGAATTACAAAATATTTGGTACATAAATTATATAGACATAAAATAAAATCAAAGCAATATAATATTTATATAGGTCAGTTAATTTTATAATAAAACACCCAGATAGTGTGTAGTCTCGGTTCAATCCAACAGAACTAATTAGTAATTACCTACTAAGAAATTATAAATCACTGATTCGACGCATTTCCGCCTGTTGAAACCTGCAAGTTGTTTATCTGTACCCTGTAGGGCTGTTGAGTGGCGACGAATATAGCAATGCCAAATGGATAATAATTACTAATAATACCATTGTTATAAATACTACTAATGTCTAATACTAGTATTTTGTATTTATAATAATCAATGATAATACATATTAATTTTGTATTATTGGTCACTTTACTTTATTCATTGTTATTTTTAAAAAGATTCAGAGAAATATGGACAATATAATTCAAGTTAGTGATACCTACCTTATACCTACTATACCTACTATACCTAAACAATTAAAACACAATGTATAATTATGAATATTTCGTTGGTTTCAACTATTAAACCATACCTACTGATTTTATTTTTCAGAGTTTCAGGTATTAGTACTTAGTGGTATATTAATATAATGTGCTAGAAGACAGAAGTTAAAAGAAATAGCAAGAAAGTAATTGAAATACTTTTATAATACTGAAAGTAGTTTTGAAATAGGTAAATAAAAAAACCAAATTCGAGCTTAGCGACAAAAAAAATTTGGTAGGAGGCCTGGATAAATTTTAAACTCCCTGCCTGGATTTGGTTCGCTCTCCGCCCCTGCCTATGGGTGATCTATGCGTTACATAGTGGCGCAACTTATTCTGGTATCAGTTACCTTGCTACAAGTTTCCCGAACTTGTAAAGTTGCATTTTTATGTCTCGGCGTAGAGCAAGGGAACCTCCAAGCGCTGTGTGTCGCGTTTGCGCGAGCCGGTTCATTACGTTCTTGGTATTTTGTATTAAACTTGTACGACGCTTATGGCCTCTAATAGAGGGCGCGGCCTGTTTCACAATGTTGTATTATTGTAAGATTACTCTGTCTCGTTACAAAGCAGAATCTATAAAATCACTACACTTTCATTAACTTCCGAAAAAAATATTAGAGTAGGAAACCTGAAACCAATCTGATCGGCAAACTTGGTTTATTGAACGAAGAAATCGTCGTATAGCTTATAATTCAGGTAAAATTTGTAAAATGCGTTAAAAAACTTCATGTAAAAATACAGTGTTTGAAATTGTATATAGTCATATAGATAATACCAATAATACTAAAACTAATTTCCATCGACTATGCTAAAGAATCCGAAGATATTTCAATAAAAACAATGGAAAAGATAATTAAAAAATCACTACAAAAATTTGGGTTATTTGTAGACGATAATATTAAATACTTAGCAGCAACGCCTGGTAAGTGGTAACGCACTTTTTCATTTTTAATATGTATTGTCGAAATTTTTTTTGCATACAAAAAAAATATTTAATTGTATATAGTATAATTATAGATGGTTCGAAGATAATGACACTGTTGAAGTCAAATGTTAGTTTTCTATTAAAGATTATAAAAGTTTGGTACAAGCCCTTCTTGAAAAGAAAGTTAGTTTTAAACCTATTTTTGTACTTCGTATTCAGGGATATTTAATATAAAAAATACTTAATTCGAATAATAGTTTAGATAAAAATGTATTGTAAATTGTAATGTCCACTAAAATAATAATGTTGTTTTTAGATTCCGTATTTAATAAATAAAAACCATACAGTCAAGTCAAAAGAAAATTAATAATAACAATATATAAATATAGTAATATAAAATATCATAAGCTGACAAACTGTCTCTGTCTTACTTTTTTAAACATATTTATTTTACCTACATAACAACTACTATATATTTTGTAATCCCAATAGAAACGAAAACGTGTTTATATTAGGTATAATTATTTTTTTCAATATCTCTCGAAAACTGTTCAATCTGGAAATCTTTATTTTGGTGTATTTATTAATTTGTCGTCCTTTTTTGATTTACAGAGAATATTATGTTTTTTTTTTTCCACTTAATGGCCGATATTTCCAGTCAGGCCATATGGTTTGCACTGATCCAACTGCTTGATAACCTAGTCCAAAGTATGTTTAGTCATGTAAATACTGATTGAATTAATTGATTTTTAATCATAATATGAAAGTGAGAGCCAGTCAGAGGAAATAATTTAATAATAATAATGCACAGTTTGTTATTAAATATTGTGTATTCATAGTATTATGAACAACCATTTGTAATATCTATAATACAACATGGATCCAATCTCGACTACTAAAAAACAACAAGTGAATGACAGCGAGGTACAAAATTCTTACATTCTTACCTTAGATGATATACTATGGATGGAGCCTTATTTATTATATGTACTTTATAGATGTGACGTCGGGAAGTAATGAACGTGTATTGCCCTGACGCCAAATATAAGTCTGCTGACCGAGATATCCAATAATTTACGGTCGACCACGCCAGCCGCTGTTATACAATATCTGAACCCTACGGATCTTGGCTGGAATCTGTATGTTGCTAATTGGATTGGCACCAGGAATGTGTTGCGTTCAGGATGGCTTACAATATGTAAAAATGTAAAACGTTTTATAAAGGGGTGTGGACATGACATCAACTTCAATCACATTTCATATTATATTAATTTATGAAGATTTGTTATGTTATATTGTGATTTACTAAACTGATATTGTTAAGACTTAAGAATTACATGGTCATCAGTGATGACTCATCACTGTTTATTGTTATCATTTATTATCTCTGATCACAATATTATAATGTTATAATAATATATTATACATTAATATATTTTCTAAAAATAAAAATCTCGTGTCGCACAGTGTTAGTTTTCACACTCCTCACGTAACGCTCAACCGATTTTAATGAAATTTTTTTGTATATTTAGTAGGTATGAGAATAGGCCGTAAAGTATTTTTCACCCTCATAGAGGACCAAGGTCCAACCCGGGGAGGTGCTCAAACGGGAATTTTGAGATTTACGGTGGAAATTTTCGTTTATAAATGACTGCTATTGGTTATAGGAGAAATAATTAGTAGAAATTAGTATTTATTGTTTGGTTGACATTGGTTAATCTGGAAAATCAGGTGCAAGCGTACATCAAATCAAATTTTCGCACATTGCCTACTTCATATGCTGTCACATAACCTAACCAGGGAGGCTGAGTTGCACCCAAAAAAAGATGAGCAGTCACAATTTTTTTAAATGTTGTAGTTTTTTTTACTTGCAACGAAATGCTATCAGCTGGTAACTATATAAATGATTATTAATAACTAGGTAATATTAAATAAACTAATTTCAAAAATATATATACATAAAAACTATATCGAAAGCTATTAAAAGGTATAATGATTACTCAAAAATTAATGACTGTAGAACTTTGACATTTCCAACAAATATTTATATAAGTATTTTCCTTAAAACATTTTTACAATATTTTGACTATTTTTGAGCTGGTTTTATCCTTGAGAATTTTTTATTTATAGACTTATTAATTTATAAATATTATTATATTAAGTTTAATTATAATGACGTGTTTTGTTATTAGTTAATTTACTTTATTTATGTAAAATAAATAACAATAATTGTTGTAAGTACAATGTAATATATTTTTAAGTATATTTGAGTGTTACCCCCTTACCTAAGTATATAGGTATTATCATAATATTAAATATATGCCACTGCCAACAATGAGTAATGACATTTTAGGCCCCGCAATTTTACTCTGCCCTGGGCCCTGAAAATCGTCAGGACGGCCCTGGGTATCAATATAAAATCCAAGATAAGATATAATTTGTCGGGGATCAGTGTATTATGCACAATGCTAATTATTTCTACGTCGTAAAACCGTTCAGCTGTCCGTGCATTACCACTTATTAGACTGTTTTCTGGGTGATTTTAGTAAAATGATTGTGATTTTTGTTTTATAAATGCCGAAAGTCAAAAATGAAAGTGCCAAATTGCAAAATTTTTTTGTAGGTTGTAGAAAAAAAATATGTGGTCGTAGCATGTATGTTATATTTTAATTATAGTCTCTTATAGTCTCTTTTCTTTAACTCACAACGTTTCATTCATTCATTCATTTCTGTTATCATCAAATCTTGCGAGTTCAATTTAAATCACTTCTACATGACCTAGGAGGCTCAAATTTTGTATGGAGGTCTAGGGTCGGTGACAATACATGACCCCGTTGTCAATTCGGGGCTAACTCAAAATGTGGGGGGTGGGGGCTTTGGTTCCCTAATGGTGGAAATTCATCTGGGGCCTTAAAAACTGAGATCCCCTCGGTCCGGGGTCTCTAAGTGAAATACCCGCTAAGTTATACTTTCTAATTTATTGTTATCACTAAAAAGTAGGAAATAAAAAAAAAAATTAAATTTTTTTTTAAAAACATGCTTTTCTTAATTCTACTTAATACATGAACTAAAAAGTTGAAAATAAACTTACTTTTAAAACAATTTCTTAATGAAATTTCAAGGTTATCAAGATATTACTAAAAGTGTATCTAAAATCTATTTGTTGCAAAATTTTTAAAACTTGTGAATTACAAAAAACGAAAAGCATGGGGCTCCTATGAGTCAAGAATATCTCTTACAAAGTTGGAAGTATCATCAACAATCTTTAAAATACTTATCATAAAGTTTATCTAATGATTCAGTTGTAGAGTAACTTTACATAGGAATTATCATAAGTGATAATATATTAAAATACATAATATATTTTAAAATACGTATACCTACATGGCAGCTACATCGTATAGTCGTCCATACATTTAAACGAATTATGGTGGAATTCTATCTTACTATAATACTATATAGGAACAATAATTTAATATATTATAATATTATTATGTTCAAAATTCAGTTTATGTACCTATAATCTATATGCTATAAAAATAAGAATTAACAAACTTTTCGTTCAATTGTTAGGCCTCTTGATGTCGCTGGAGGTTCCATGTAAGGAGATACCATATTAATGACACGTTTCATTAAATTTTTTCATGGGTAGTCGATACGTCATAATAAATTTCCTTTCGGAAAATTCTATATAATTTAAAAACATTAAATTTACTTATAAGTTATATTTCCAACACCCAGGACTATCTTTTCAAACTTTATATCATGATACTAAAAAATAAAATTTGAATTGTAAGAACTTACCTTAAAAAGGGTTTCTATTAGTATACACTTGTCTATAGTATTCGGCAGCTTCTTCGATAATTTATAGTGCTTCTATCGCGGCTAGATTTTCAAGCAAGTCGAAGTCTTCCATTTCGTGAATAAAACGAGAATAATTATAACGGCCCGCCGTTCAGCGCGTCAGCGTCGTGCACGCGGCGCCGGCCGCTCCGGTCACCGACCCGGGCCAACAGGACGTGGACGACGAGGCCAGCGTCGGCCGTCTGTCATTATAATTTTTCAAATTTTATTTTATTTCGTTTTAGCGTATGGTGTTACAATATTATATAATTTTATTATAACAAAATTATGTGATTTTTTTCATTAATAAATAACACCGTATACTCGTATAAATTATTATTTTACAGGTTTTTTCACCGACTTTGGCAAAATATTACATTGCATATTATGATTATGATCTACATTCTACAAGAAGAAGGACATTTTATTTTTAATATGTTTAGATACGTCTGTTTTTAAGCAAACCGTATTTTTTAAACACTATAAGATTTATTTACTTCACATTTTGTAGACACTTTTTTCTGTGTATTCTCAATCATATGATATTTTTTGTATATTTTAGATTTTGAGTAAAGTGACTTTTGGATCAGAATAAATGCTTCAATTTTCAATATTAAGGGTGGGCTTTGGTAGCAAATTAGACTATACTGCATATATTGCTGAAAGATAATTAAAACAATTAGTACCATGGTACAAAGTAGTTAAATCCTAACCTAACCCTAACAGTTCTAAAATCCGATGAATAAAAAAATAAAATTTAACCATTTTTAAATTAGCCTGTCTTCTTCCCAGAGGTCTAATCTACACGCAAACATTAAATCGATTGGTAGGATGGAACAGAAAAAAAAGCATGGGCGATAAGTTGTAAAGACGATCCGCAATAGATTGATTATAAACATCTTGCGTATATTGATATTATAATTATTGATAATACACCGCTACACTACGTATATTATGCATTTATAATTATTAGGTATAACCGATCTGAACCAAACTTGGCACGGTGATAGTGTGGACATCGCTGAGTGTCAACAAGTGGTTTTGATCGATGTCCGACCTACCATCGAGGAATAATCACCGAAAAACTAAATTTAAACTAATTTTGATAAAATAATTTTGTTTCCATAGAAACATAGATCCGGCATAAATCAATAATTTCACAACAAATATACCTACTTGAAACATGCCTCGATTAAGAAAAGGAGCAAATATAAGTTCAATTAGCTTCGGTGTGTTCAACTCGCTCAGCTCAATTTCTTGCAGTCCTAGTTAATAAAATATAATATAATATGTAATAAGTACCTATATAATATATATAATTATTGATAATACAACGCTACACTACGTACATTATGCATTTATAATTATTAGGTATAATTAATAAAATATAATATAATATGTAATAAGTATATAATATATATATATAAGTATTGAATCGTATGTAGGTAATATATTTTTTGTCACGCCTGCACCGCAAGTTTGGTTTTCGACAGCGGTTAAAGCATTGGAAAGTGACCTTTTTCCATCTAGTGGGCCGTAAAGTGGGAATGGCCAATGGGAATCCCCATAGTGCAGGGGGAAAAAGTGGAAATCCTCAGTAGTGCTGGGCGCGTATATCACGCGTATTCCATGCACAACCAGACACTGAAATCTATACCACGGTCCTTACAAAGCATATAAACCTTTGGTTACATGTTATATTATGCATATTATTATAATCTCCTTGCATGACGATTAAACGTTTTTATTTCATGAAATTGTTTTCGTAGAATAATCTGATTGTTGCATATATCCCTATATAGCGCTTTACCTTTGCCGTGATTACATTTTTTTGTGTATCGTGTTTGGTATAGACTATGTAGGTATAATAGAAAACGGGTGTAACGCGATAAGATTTGAAACAGCGAAATTAGATCTGCATATGATGCATTTACAATCATTATAATTTATTCAATTCGGTGACTTTAACATCAACTTTAATGAAATAAGAAATCGGAAACTTTTAAAACTTTCCTTATGGACACATTCAATTTACATATGATGGACAATCCAGCAGAATCTACAAGACTACAACGAGAGATGACACCACTATCGATGCAGTATTTTCAAGATATTTGGAAAAAATTACATCACAGACATACGTATCATATTTCAGTTATCACGGGCCTGTAATTTCGATTATTGAATATGATTAAGAGGACGTGTCACCCAAACCTGTACGCATGCAACGACCGAGAGGATGCGCTGTTAGGTGTTTTCACGATCCGCGAGCGCGCGGCGTTTAAGTCACTCCAGCGGCGACCAGTGCTTGTTCGGGACTTCGGGAGCGCCGTTTATTTGTCTATGAACGTTCGTCCAGTACCGTTCGTATCATTATAAAATTCATTATACGCAAATGCCACCGTAATATTTTCAATACCCCCGCGTACCTACGAACTACAGATTATAAATTAAGATACTGTTTACTTAAATTTATGTCCCAACATATAGGTCATAGAAACTGTATTATAACATAGCTTGAATTATAGTTATTGAATTATTACTTATTTAAATATAATACTTATAGTAAAATCTAATAAATGGTAAATAAAATAAACACAGCGCAATTAAATTAATATTAATTTACCATGTATTATTTTTTAAGTTCAACTGTTAATGTTATATTAAAATATGATAATAAGTAATTACAAATATATATATTTTTTTTTTATTAATTATCCCGCGGCAACTTAGGCCATTGGGAGGGGGGTTGGTACTGTAGGTTATTTTAACGGTAGGTGAGTGTTAGCCCCTAGAAGTTGCCCCTGAATCTGATAAAAGTAATCGTGTGTTCTTTTTAATTTAAGTTTACCATTGTCAATGGTACAATATTTGATCTATATTAAAACATTATATTATAATACCAAAATAATATAGAATTTTATTAGATTTATTTACTGAAATTCTACTAACTTTACAACTTTCGACAGCTTCATGTATATTCAAAGTGTCTTTCGCTGCAAAAGGTGCTTTAATTTCTACAACTTTATTATTATCGGTCATAGCATCTGAATAATAGTGTGAATTACCATTTCCATTAATTTATTATAAATTAATTTTAATTAAATTAATAAATTGACTTACCAGGACTTGCAGCGAGGTATGGATAATCTTTATCTATGCATAAACCACATGCATTGACATGAATACCATATAACTGCTCAAAATGTTTTTTTGCTATGTTTTCCATATCCCAACCATACTGTACTGATCTGTTAAAAATATTGTGATATGTTAAATTATATAAATTAAAAAAAAATGTATTGCATTAATAACATACTTGCTATTGAAGCTATTGTACAAAATTGGATATATAGTATTTTTACCAAAATTAATTGCAGTAAGTCTGGACAATCTTTCAAGTCTCCACATGTTTCGCTAGCTGCTTGATCTCGAGTTTCAATTAACTTCATTCAGTGTTCTATGATAAAAAAATGTTTAGTATCATCTTCATTTATAAATAACAGAATATTGATTGTTTTATGAATTACTTCAAAAATGTATCCATTTCTTTAATTAAGTCGGCATTGTTTATGTTTCTTACATTGTCCAACGGTTCAGCATTTCCATAATCTTTATCAGCCCTCCCTGATGTTTTGGAACTTATTTTATCAATTTTTTTTATTGTTCGTCGTCTTTTTTGGCATAAATTACATTTATCCAACGTTCGTTTCAAAAAATATTTTCCTATTTTTCCTACAAATCAGAACATTTTATGTTTTTGAAGGATTTAACCATTATTTATATCAAATCTAAGTGCTAAAATAAAATAAATACATTGTTAATTTATTGGTACTTGAAATAATGCTCGTTATAATGCTCGAAATAATGCAACTAAACTTTACCTGATATCTTTTTAGATAGTGGTGCATTTTGTGATTTTCGATATTTTATGGCACAAGTGATATCGGTTCTTAGCCTAAGAATATTTTCGGATATTTTTTTCCTGATATCAATTGGCATATCAGTTCGTTTACTTAAGGCCACCATTTTTTCGGAATAATTTCAAAGTAAATGATTCCGACATTCAATTTTTTTCTACTATTAGTGCATGGCCGTATGGAAGTATATCATTTAAACGTTTCGTTACGCTACTATCACCATCGCCTAAGTTAATAATTAACTATATTGTATAATCGCATGATTTTATTTCACTTCTTTAAAAAACAAATATAAATATAGGTAATTACTGAAAATAATTTGTTATAAAATGAAATATTTTTGTTTTTATAAACATCAAACAATGATTTAATATAATGCCATGAATAATGTAAGCGAAAATAAATAACAACTGTAAACAAAATATAAAATTGAAGCTTTCATAAATATTATGAACAATATATTAGACAATATCAAAGCCAGATTAAGGGGGAGTCTAGTTGGGGAGGAAGCCCCGGGGCCCTCTCAAGTACCAAAATGAAAGGGGCCCAAACAATTTTAAGCTGATACACATTTTTTTAGTGATTTTAAAGAAAAGTTTTTCTATATTTTAAAAATTTTTTTTATCAACAAAAATAACTAAATAGTAAATAAATATAAAAGCGCTATTTAACTGTTAGTTAATATTTTCATTTTCATCAATAATATCATCAATAGTTAATAATGTTATTTATGTACGGAGAGAGCTTTTTCTAAGTTAACTTGAGTAAAAAAGAAGTATACAACCAGTCAAACCCAAGAACACTTAGACATACTTATGATTTTATATTCTGAGAATGATATGTTAAAATGTTAAAATCATAAGACATAAATGAAGTACTAAGAGAGTTGGCTTCAAGTAGTAAAGCAAGAAAAAAAATTATTTGATAAAATGGTTTTTGTTTTATATATTAACTTTTGTTTGATATTTGATGTAAATGAGTTACTGTTAATACATTTAAAAGTTATTATGAAAATTTGAATTTAAATGAATGAAATTTAAAGTAATGAAGTATTGACTTTTATTATACTACAATCAAATGAGTAGGCTTATTAGACATAAATTACATTTACCTATTAATTTTATAATTATATAATACAATAAATTGTCAATTTGTGAAATAGTTAATAAAATGTATGTTGCTGAGGGCGTAGAGAACGGCTTTGTATAGCATGTTTTGTCAAAAGGGCCCATATGAAATTTCAGCCCCGGGGCCCAAAAGGTTGTTAATCTGGCCTTGCACAATATTATTACATACTATTTCTAAATATTAGATTTTATAATATCTGTACAATATTTATTTATTTATTTATTGAATATTGTGTGATTTATTTTTGTGTTATTTCATTAAAATTCCATGTAGAGCTGTGCGACTGTTTCGGTCGTCGTCTAGGTACTGGCCGACCAAACACGCACACTCTACACTATCTTATTATATAATATAATATGTATATGTGTATGCGGAACGACCTGCCACAATCGCCTGCTCATAATTCTGTTATCGACATTAACTCAATAGCTGGTCTTTATAAATCCCTTGCGAATTTTTTTTTTCTATAATAATTTGTTTTGTTAGAAGTTAGAACAAACAATAGTTTTTTTTAATCTTATAGCAAGTTAAAATGTTGCACCAACGTAAAGATTTATTAATTATTATACTAATCACATTGTGATAAAAGGTTTACATTATTGCATCTAACCTCATACGTTATAGCAATCATTTTAAATCGTATGAATTATAAAATAAGTTGTTGATATAATTAAGTAAAATTTAACATCACTCGATCACACATTGCCCCAGCAAGTTCGTTGAGGACACGAATAATTTCTTGCTTAAGTTCCAAGACGTTTCGGACTTTGTTCTGGTAAACTTGTGACTTAGTGTATCCCCATAAGAAAAAATCACACGGCGTCAAGTCGCAAGATTGAGGTGGGTAGCTTTGGTCTCCACGCAGCGAGATTAGTGTGTCCGGGAAGATCTTGCGACTTGACGCCGTGTGATTTTTTCTTATGGGGATACACTAAGTCACAAGTTTACCAGAACAAAATCCGAAACGTCTTGGAACTTAAGCAAGAAATTATTCGTGTCCTCAACGAACTTGCTGGGGCAATGTGTGATCGAGTGATGTTAAATTTTATGGAAAGAATAATCGCCTGTAGGGCTAGTAGGGGGGTCATATGCCCGATGTTGTTTTTCACTGTTAAACCTCAATTTATCCTGAAGAGAATGATATATTTGTAATGTTTTTTTAAGAAAAATAAATGTAATGTATAGCAGATTTAAATCCAGCGTTCTTATTGAGACACCCTTTATTATAATAATATTAGAACAATAACAATAACAGTAATTATATTTACTGTGCCTGTTATTCTGCTGTATTTTTTGGCCATCGCCTTTGTATATGTTAGCTATCTTATTTTACTGAATTATTGTTATGTTCTGTACTAAATAAGGAATTTTTTATTCCATGAATTAATTAATAAATAAATAAATAATATATGGACCATCATGTATTATGTTGGATAATAAATTGTTTATACTAAGATTAATGCGAAGGTGCATAAAATTAAGGTGTATAAATGGAAGGGGTGTGGCGGGCAAAGCCCTCCACTGATCACTTTAGTCGACATAAATATAGCAGCCACATAAATTTAACCCAAATTGAGCCTATGAATTCGTATGACGTATTCGTAGGTAGTTACCTTGACGGATTGAACGGTTCAAAATGAAATAATTATTTGGCAAATATCTTGTAGGAACAAGGACTAAAATAGTAAAATGAAATCAAAACAAATCAATTTGTAGATAATTGCCGGGACGACCAGATGAAACATGTCACATTGTACTTATATTATTCTATGGATCACATGGGTTTTTCATTCTCAATAATTATTTGTCAAACATCATTCAAATGATATAAGTCATAAATAAATAACAATATCAAACATAATAAATAATCAATAAATAAAATTATATAATAATTTCAAACATCGACATTTTTACAAAAATCTGTGTCGCCCGGTACCTAATTAAATATATCATCTACTGGGCGATAAAAAGTTTTCTCTAGACGTCATTTCTGTCGCCCAGTATATTAGTTGAAATATCCACTGCAAGTTTCATGTGAACGTGAGTTTTCAAAATTGAAAATTCTAAAAACGAAACTAAGATCGTCTATCAGTCAAGAACTTCTTGAACCACTAATGCTCTTATTTTTACAAGAATATTTAATCAAATGTATTCGAAAAGATGAAATAACTGATCAATTAGCATCTTCTAGTCAATAGAATTGAAGAGATCATTGTTTTAAATAATCTTATATTATATTATAATATTTACTATTAAAAAGTATTATTTTAAATTATATTATATGAATGACAATTTGTTAAATCCATATGTACATTTTTAACTATTTGTCAGGAGAAACAAAAAAAAGATTTCGTTTATTTCTATTTGAGTAGGTAATACGATCAATCATTACGATTTAGATTAAATAGTATTGTACAAAAAATAAATAGCAAAAAAAAATTTTACTTTTATAAATTACGAATTTTTGTGACATAGGTACCTTTAGACAAATTCTAATAATTGTATTAATTTAAGTTATCATAGTTTAACATAATAGTCACATTTGAAAACAATATAATACTTTTTTATTTATTTTATCCAATTAAATAGATAACAATGTAACCAAATAACAAACTTTGAATACAAACAAACGAATAACAATCTTAAAAAAAAACAATATTTTTTTATTAAAATTAAAAAAAAATAAAAACTTATGTACCTAATTTTATTGAATCAGTCTTTGATTTACAAATTATAAGCATATAATATGTGTTTACATAAGAGGATGAATAATATACAACAAAACTATTTTTGTCAAAAATGTAACTTGGGTCCCTTTTAACGAATTCCCATTCATATACTCAACGAACTTGCTGGGGCAATGTGTGATCGAGTGATGGTAAATTTTATGGAAAGAATAATCGCCTGTAGGGCTAGTAGGGGGGTCATATGCCCGATGTTGTTTTTCACTGTTAAACCTCAATTTATATTGAAGAGAATGATATATTTGTAATGTTTTTTTAAGAAAAATAAATGTAATGTATAGCAGATTTAAATTCGGCGTTCTTTTTGAGACACCCTATATTATGAAAATGATAGGTTCTTAGAAATAATTGTATGCAAGTACCTACCTATATAATATGGCATAATATTATAGTCAGTACGAATTCGATGATGTTATAAAAAATTTGGTGGTGCTACTTACACCCCAAATAGCGCCTATGCATACTACGACGACAAGACGACTTTCGTCACTTTCGGTACCTAAGTATAAAATAATTTAAAATCAAATATTTCATTCTTGGACTTATACTAAATACAGTAAGTACCTCTTTCCAATAATTATAATATATTACAAAATACAATAATCCTAAATGAAATGTACAATATACTTGAAAATATTAGTATTTATTAATCAATGGTATTGGCGTCATATTATTAATAATCTGTGAATTTCTATGCATAATCAATAACATATTAATTATCGTTATAAGTTATTATTTATCGATTAGTATAGTATAATTAACACCGAAAAGTTTTTTATGAGCTCATAATATTGTGTTGCGTGAAATATTTTTTTTTAACGTCACCCAGTGATAATCCCTTAAAGTGTGATAATGTCTACCGGAAACTTGTGTGCAAAGAAGAATCAAAATATATTTCATAATAATATAAGGTATTCAGAGGCCGTTCTGGTAGAAATGAAAAATATCCAACGCTCAAGAGATGGCGGTAAGTCTCTAATAGACACGGGTAAAGCACGGTTTAAGATAGAATGGTTGAGCGACGATTCATACAATCCCAAGGTACATTACGAAAAGTTTCTTATCAAATAAATATTTTTACTCACTGGATACAAGCGCTTCCAGTGCCAACACCAGTGCTTATCACTAAATGTTGGCGAAAAATACAATAATTCCAGACGGCATTTTACTATTTAGCCCTACGCCCCTACCACAGAATAGAAAATAAATATAATTCTATTCTGTAAGACTGTGAACATACTACAGAATGTAGCATTAGCCACACATATTAGTATCATCTTAGGAAATATAAGCTTTTGGTTTATAGTGTATTACTTATAGTAAGATATTAACAATAACAAATTATAAAATTACGTTTTTATACAAACTATATTTATACTTTGATTTATCCATTATTGCTTTTGGTACCTAATCTGTTTTGGTTTAGAATAGAAAAATTGAAATTAAAAAATCGGTTTATTTAACAACTGGTTCTTATTTTTCTTTGTAAAATTAGTTAATAGGTACCTACTTCATACAGCTGGTATTAGATTGGAAAGCTATTAAATGCCAAAATAAAATTGACATTTGTTAAAAAAAATATATTGTAAAGTTCTTCTATACGTTT
>CARXXK010001289.1:0-38625 GCA_949089665.1 Macrosiphum euphorbiae | reverse complement strand
AAAGCAAGCCCGTGCAGTAAAAACTAGTTTATAACCACATTTCCCTTTCTTTATATTAATATATAATATTTTTTTTAATAATGTTAAGTTACAATTGCAATCTTAATTATTCACCAAAACATTTTGATTTTTTTATTCCATATTATTTTCATAATCTATTCTTAATAACCGCAGAAAATAAACACTTACTAATTTTGTTGGATAACATATTTAAAGTAGTATTTTCCCCTCTTCAAATCAGTTAATCCATGATAATGACTCGGCATGTCCTTTAAATAATGTTTCTCTGATGTTTATATTTCCTTTTATAATATAATCTGTGTAATAATTTAAGTTAAAATGTTATTTTTTAAAAATCATAAAAAACACTTATATTATAAAATAGTTAGTAGTTTGACCACCAATGTGTGTACTCTTTTTGTAAAACTCTTTAGCTACTACTAATGTATTGTTAGGAAATATCTAATGTAATTAATTGGGGATCTGTGTGATTCATTAAGCATTTAGC
Organism: Macrosiphum euphorbiae; assembly: GCA_949089665.1. Taxonomy (NCBI): domain Eukaryota; kingdom Metazoa; phylum Arthropoda; class Insecta; order Hemiptera; family Aphididae; genus Macrosiphum; species Macrosiphum euphorbiae. The sequence continues at coordinate 38,117 of CARXXK010001289.1, read as the reverse complement.
TAGAGTGTCAAGGTCTTTGTGAAAGAAAAAACCAATCCTACTATTTTTCTGAATTTCCAAACGAGACGCAGTAACTACATCTTATTGTACAGAACGTCTTTGGTTGATTTATGCCACTATAAGTTTTGATGGTTATCCAGAACAACAGTAAACAAGTTTGAAAAAAAAAAATTTGTCAAATTGAGTTACGACAGTTTTCGTTGCGGCTGTCCATGTATAGATAATACAATTCTTCCCTTTCATTATACGTGACAGTATGAATTTCCATTTTAAAATAGCAACTGAACATTTTTGATATACTTTAATGTGTACATAAAATAAACCAATATTTTGTAAAATATAAAATCAAAAAAAATGGTCAACTATTAACGCCCAAATAAAGCTGTGTTTATATTTACTGTAAGGAAATAATCATCTTGTAGGCTGTTCATTGTATCATAATATACGAATAAATATGTACACACAACTTGTTTTGCATCATATACTGTACAGCCAACGAAGTACTGAGAATCATGGGTTGTAAATATCAAATAATGTTCTTAACTTATGCCTGAACAATATTGCAATGCTTGGGAAAGATTAGCTAGGTCATCAAGTGTTCTATAGTAGTAACTAGTATACTGATACTATGTTATTCACAACCAGTACTCTGTAGTTCATTATTTTGGTTACAAAGACATGGAAGGATTCATACCCTCTAGTTTCTACAAAAAATAGTCTTTAGACTATCCTAAATATATAGACTATACAAACTATACTATTGAATGTTATGTCACTAAAATATGTATCTAGCTCATATAATATTTTAATTTGTGCTTTATAACCTAGCTGTTTCTAATATTAATATGAATTATGTGTTTATATTTTAAAGGACCATACCTTAGGATTTGGATTACGATGTTCCGTTAAAAACTGCTTAAACAGGTTTTCAAAGAATCTTACTTTCTTTGGCTATCCTAAGGATTTCACGCTGAGAAAAAAATGGATTGAAAAATGCGGTATAAAAATAGATCCCTCTAAAATAGTAATGAGTAGTACAAGAGTTTGTAGTACTCATTTTGAAATCGATTGTTTCAAAAATATCGAATTAAAGAACAGATTAAAACCATCTGCTATTCCATCATTATTTTTAGATAACGGTAAGAAAAAAATTATTATTTGTTGTTTTATTTTGTATTAACTTTTTAACTATTAATTAGCATTCTATTTTTATTGTCATTTTATTGCAATTGCAATATGTAATTATTGATTAAAACATTTTGATTTTAATTAATTTCATATTAATTTTCAAAAGTCTATCCTTAATGACCTCGGAATATTTAAAACTTACATATTTTTGTTGGATAAACATGCTTAAATTAGTGATTATCCCTTTTAAATCAGTTAATCCTAGATAATGACTTGGGAATGTCCTTTTAAATAATCTTTCTCTGATGTTATATTTCTTTTTTATAATAAAATTGTATTTAAAATCTATATAATAATTTAAAATTAAAATTCTTTTTTCAAATCATTAGCAACTAATGAATTGTCTGTGCCTGTATTGAGTACATGTGAAGATCAATTCATACGTCCAATCGATAATGAACCTGCTGAACAGTCATCAGAAGAAAAACAAAACAACGTAAAAGGTACTATGTAAAAAATTCTTACTAAAATATATTTTAACATGTAATTTAAATCCAACATTATAACTAAATACTGAAAAAATGAATAACTTTTCAGATAATACTTCTATGACAATTGACCTTACAATTGATGATTCATCTAATGATTCGTTGTCCATTACTTTGGAACCAATTGAGAAAAGAACCTCACAATGTATTATAATGGATGTTTGCAATACTGAAGATCTTACTATTGACGGACACGGGTTTATTTTTAAAATGGCTAAGAAAGTTGTACTTCCTAGTTCATTTTGGAATAGTGAACATCTTAATGAAAAAAATGCAACACGGTTTTATCAACGAGACACCAATGATGTAACTGTGAAGATAGTCCTTTTTTTTAATAACCTTGTGCCAACTATACAAATATATGGCAAGAAATATGATATACAACGCCTATCACAACAAAAAAGGAGTTAGAGATCTTTTAGAAAAAGTAGATGTATTGAAAAATGTTGTGGTAGGGGTGGATTGTCTTTGAACATGTTTAGGCTATTTTAAAAAAGTTTAGGTCAATATGTGTTCTGGCTGTGAAGGGTTGGTAAAAGATCGAGATTTTGCAAAGGAATGAAAGCAAAAATTGAAGCTAATAACAAACTATGAAAGTTTTGACACTAGAGTGAGTTTTACTGGAGGATCTTAAGTCTTAAAATAAGACACTCGTTCTTTAAAAAACTATTAAGGTTTTTAAAATATATTTATTATGAGTTATTTTCTTCACTTTAATGTTAATTTTTTTATTTATAACTAACATTTTAGTTCTGTATTCCTAAGCGGAATCCGTTTGGAATACCTAAAGATATTGAATCAGATTTGTACAAGGTAGTTTATGATTTATAATTAGAGCTCTATTTGTATGCACTTGCATATTTATTCTGATTGATCGTCTGGTATGCTAAGTGGGCACAAAAGGTTTTCCCAGAGAATTAATTTTTTTCTTACTTTTTTCTTTACAAAGTATTTTTAGGTAGGTATATAACTAAATAAATTCCTTTTAGGAAACATTTTTGATGTTAAGAGGACGCCACTAAGACTTTTGTTGTCTCTATCATACAAGTGCGTAAATTATCAAACTTATGCTTAGCAGATAAAGTTTAGCTCTGTTAGTTTAAAAATTAGAGTGGATCTACCTATTAAAAAACTTATGGTAAGAATATTAACTGTATTCGTATGGTGTTTTTCTTACAATTATACAGTATTTTACGTGAGTCATGAGAATTTTTAATTTATCTTATATTATGTACGCATAATTTGTTAAAAAAATTGAACTATTGTAAAATATGGCAATAACGTAATCTTTGTTTGTATGTTGGTTACACAGATAATGTTCTCACCATCAAGTTTCATAATAGGTCGATCCACTCTAATTTTTAAACTAACTGAGGTAAACATTATCTGCTGTGAGTAAATTTTCAATGTTACGCACTTGTTGGACGAAGACAACAAATGGCCTTGTGGCATCCTTTTAATTGATTCCTATTTATCTTATAGATTAAAACTACCTACAAAATACAGTTATTATAAAAAAAAAGTATTAATCGTAGCGTTCCATAATTTTAAATTAAACATGCAGAATATAAATGAATTTTTGAGTGCATATTTGGACATTTTATTGCATAATATATTATATTAATATATTAATGAATTTTTAAGATTTTTCAGAGCCTTTATAGTTGGTTATTGTGTATTTTATATTATTTATATTTTATTATATTATTTTATATTATATGCATACAAATCCGTGCTCCAGATATAAGTATTTAAAGCTTCAACGAATGAATGTGGAAATACTCCAAATAATATTATGCTTATGTAATTAAAAATGTATGTTTTAATTCAAAAGGTTAAAAAAACCCAAAATGGCATATTGTATAATAATTACGATAAAAAATATTGTTTTATAACGAGTGAATATTATAAATGTTGTGAATATTATTTTTTTTTTAAAACATTTATTTTCTGAAAGGACGAGTGTCTTAAGTTAAATGGAAAACCCTGTATATTAGTTACTTATTAAAACAGTTTATATTTTATTTAATAGCTTGATGAAAAAACATTACTTATATCAACACCTAGAAGAAAAATGGCAAAATCAAAAGAAATCGTCAACATGACTCGCGTTAAAAACAATCAGGAGTTTCAAATATTATGAAGCCATAAATATTATGCATTGTATTACACAATATTCATATATTTTTAATTTTTTATTGGGGGTTCATCCAAAGTATATATTAAAATGAGAAACATAGGAAACAATAAAGCAAAAAACTAACTTTGATTCAAAAAAAATATATTTTTACAAATTCAAAATATTTTAGTAAAAAGTTTTTAATAAAGAGGATTTTTAAAAAAGGTGGGCAAGTGGGTGTACCGTAGGTTACAAGTGGGTCTCTGTATAATGGATGGTATTTTACATTTGAATTCAGTGATATTATATCATTGTAATAAGAAAAACGATTCTGAGCGGAGACGGTATGTCCTTCTAGGTATAAGACATATTATACATAAACTTATCTATGGTATTAAAAAAAAAATTGACCTATAATGAATTCCAAATTAATCATATCACAATATCCATTAGGTACTTATAACGCGTTAACTGTTGTAATGGAATTACGTAATTGCATGTACTTGCTCATAAAAACAACCAGGAATGCGACCACACCCAAAAGTGTTTACGACTAGAATACCACTCTTAGTCGTGAGGTCCAAATCATATCAAGGACGACTGTACACGCGCTGCTCGCTTTCAAAGGACACCGCCACCATATATATAGGGGACAGCGAGACAGCCTGAGCAGATTGTATCCAGAGACGTAACCAACGTACGACTCGCTTAGCCGCCAGCCATCACACATAATTACACGGAGATTATCATTCTAGAACGAGCTACAATTCACTCAACTACACAATCAACACGACGGTTCTGCTTATTTTGTCTGGTTTAATAAAATACATTTGATTACTATTCTAATTTGACTATTGTTATTTATAAAAGTACATCAGCTTTTGGATCCCTGAAGGGCCGTACGTAACACTGTACATCAACAACAAACCCTGATACTATCATAGATATATATTAGTATACTTTAGAAGTTTCATGTACCCACGAATAATATTATACAATCACAACAAAATAACTAAAATAGTTATTCTTGGTTTTTATTATGTAATTTTGTCCAAATTTGAATTTAAAATGTCTGTAAACAATAACTGTGTTCATATATTTTTTAGATATTTTGGTTACGGTATGAACTATTTATGAGAACCTTCGTTTTAAATTTGCAATCCTTAGCTATAAAAACTGAACATTTTATAATTTATTAATTACAATGATTGATCATTTTCGAGATTTTGATAAATTTTGTCAAAATTCGATCTTTAAATGCTTATAAAAAAAAATTGTGCTTTGTATTTTTATTATTTTTCAACTGCTATTGTAACAATATATCAGGAGCCTTGTATTAAATTTTTACACTTTTTGGCCTAATAGATATTGTATCTACAGTTATTCGTTTTTTGAATTACAACAAAATAAGGAAATCACTACATAAGAAATCGAGTGAATATCCAATGTTGTAAAAAATTTAAATTTCAAACGCTCATAAAAATTTAATTTGACTTTCCGGTAGATATTTTTTTTTTGATAAAGGTAGATAATCTTATAAGGAATCTTGTATTACATTTTCAAATCTTAGATTTAAAAATAAAAATTTTTACGAATTCTTAACTCAAAATAACTTGCTAATTTTCGTGATTTTTCCATATTTTGTTAATTTTTGAACTTTAAATGCTTATAAAAAGAAATTGTGACTAAGGATTTTTAATATTTCTCATCTGCCTTTGAAACAATATACTAGGAGCCTTCTATTCAATTTTTAAGCTTTCGAAACCAACAAATAAAATTTTATTGATATTTCAAAAAAAAAAAATGGAAATTGAAAATGACCCTAAACAGTTCAAAATAAATAAAAATATTTTGAAAATTTTATCGTGTATAGAAAATGCAAATATAAACAACCAGTGAAAATTGCATGTATCTACGGTCATTTGTTTTAAAGTTACACCAAAAACCAAATTCAATTTTCTGAAAAATCGATTTTGCGTAAAAATTCCCGTTTTCCTTAATTTTTGTTTTGTTTTTCTTGGAGCTTTTGAAAATTACTGGGTTATTTAAATTTTGACCTCCCCAATGCACCAACGATATTCACTTTCGAATCGAACAAGATACTGAAGTTGATAATTGAAGCATTATTTCGACTACATATCGTGTACACAGACACAAAAATAAAAAATTAAAGAAAAATTTAAAAAAATTTAAAAAAAATTATATAAACATACATCATTGTAAGATCAATACATTCATCGTTCCACTCAGAATCTAAAAGTATCAAAATAAAGTAATTAAAAAAGGAAAATTGAAAAATAAACGATAAAATTAAAAAAATTCATAAAATGCCAAAAAGATTCGAAATTGAGTTGTTTGTTAGTAAATACCAAATAATTTTTTTTGAATATTAACTCGTACATTTGATTAAACTGATTTAAATTTATTTTTATCTATTACCAGCATTTTTAACAAATCCTCAAAGAACAATTTCTGATGGTTTCATTTCTAGACTATGTGCTGGGCGCTGGCTATTGATTTTTCAAACTTTGTTTACCTGTCCACAATCTACAAAAAAAAATCCATAAATAAAGAAATATGGCTCAAAAATTAAAATCGGCTAAATTTTGCAAAAACATGTAAAAATTACAGATTTGGATTTTTCGTTACATAAAATAATTTTAAATTTGTATCTCGTTGATATTATTTTTTCTTTTAAACATCCAAAACAATATGTAAAATATCGTAGCAATATATTTTTATTTATTTTATAATTATTCTAACATTTTTTTAGATTCTGAGTGGAACGATGAATGTATAGATTTTACAATGATGTGTGTTTTTTTTTAATTTTTTTTTATTATTTTTAATTTTTTTTGTGTCTGTGTACACGATAAATAGTCGAAATAATGCTTCGATTTTCGACTTCAGTATCTTGTTCGATTGGAAAGTGAATATCGTTGGTGCATTGGGGAGGTCAAATTTTAAAATTCACAGTACTTTTCAAAAGCACCAAGAAAAACAAAAGAAAAATTAAGGAAAAACGGGAATTTTTACGCAAAATCGATTTTTCAGAAAATTGAATTTGGTTTTTGGTGTAACTTTAAAACAAATTACCGTAGATACATGACATTTTCACTGGTTGTTTATATATGAATTTTCTATACACGATAACATTATTTTGATTTATTTTGAACTGTTTAGGGACATTTTTTTTTAGTTTTTTTCTAGAAATATCAATAAAATTTTATTTGTTGGTTAAAAAACTTGAAAATTTAATAGAAGGCTCCTAGTATATTGTTTCAAAGGCAGATGAAAAATATTAAAAATCGTTAGTCACAGTTTTTTTTATAAGCATTTAAAGTTAAAAAATGGACAAAATATGGAAAAATCACGAAATTAGCAAATTATTTTGAGTTAAGAATTCGTAAAAATTTTTCTTTTTAAATCTAAGATTTGACAATCTAATACAAGATTACTCATAGATTGTCTACCTTTATCAATAAAAAAATCTCTACCGGAAATTCAAATTAAATTTTTATGAGCGTTTGAAATTCAAATTTTTACAACATTGGATATTCACTTGATTTGATTTCTCATGTAGCGATTTTCTTATTTTGTTGTTATTCAAAAACGTATAACTATAATAGATACATTTTCAGTTTTCAATTTTTTTAGTTTTCTTTTCTATAAATATCAATAAAGTTTTATCTGTTGGGCCAAAAAGTGTAAGAATGTAATACAAGGTTCCTGATATATTGTTACAGTAGCAATTGAAAAATATTAAAAATACATAGGCACAATTTTATTTTATAAGCATTTAAACATCGAATTTTGACAAAATTTATCAAATCTCGAAAATTATCAATCATTGTAATTAATAAATTATAAAATGTTCAGTTTTATAGCTAAAGTTTGCAAATTTAAAACAAAGGTTCTCATAAATAATTCATACAGTAACCAAAAAATCTAAAAAATATATGAACACAGTTATTTTTTACAGACATTTTAAATTCAAATTTGGATGAAATTACATATTAAAATCAATATTAACGATCTTTGTTTTTGTTGTAATTTAAAAATATTATTCAGGGATATTATGAAACTGAAAAATCAAAATATTATGGCTTATCCATACAATCTACCATAATATAAGGAATAAGAATTATGCTCATGATAAGACTATGAATATTTTAATTTATTTATTCATACATTCCATATAATTTAATACCATAGAAAAGTATATAATATATCTTATACCTAGACTGACATACCGTCTCCGCTCAGAATTGTTTTTTTTATACAATGATATTATATCATTGCATTCAAATTTAATACCATCCATTATACACTGACCCACTTGTAACCTACAGTACAGCAGAGCGACATCACCTTACTCACTTTTTTTAGATTCTGAGCGGAGCGATGAATGTATTTTCTTTTAAATATACAAAACAACATTATGTCAAATATTGTATGAATATATTTTTATTTATTTTATAATTCTATCATATACATTCTATCATACATTTTAGATGAGCGGAGTACAACAGTTTTTATTTTTATATCTAAAATAGTGGAATTCAAGTTACATAACATAAAAAAATATGTAAGCCACACTGTATCTAAAAGTAAAATATTTATACAAATTTATTAGCGGTCTAATATTTATTAAAAAGCAACAATATTCAGAATTTACAAAAAAAAATATTTGGTTTTGTGAATATTTTATTTTTATGGACGCCATGTATAAGTAACAATCTATGCTATTTTTAGTCTGATGGGGAAGAAGTATTATAGACAATTTATAGTATAATATAATATAAAAAAAGTGAGTGGTGTCATGGGACACCCTGCAGAAACGAAGTTTCTTTTCCAACAAATATTATAGATTACAAATACATTTTAGTGGAACCATTAAAAAAAAGTAAATATCAATAAATAAATGTATTTAAGTATTTATTGAATTTAAGCAAATGTGAAAAATGAATAAAAATGAAAATTATTATTATTACTATTATATTAAGCATAATATTCAATAATCGAAATTACAGGCCTGTGATAACTGAAATATGATATGTATGTTTGTGGTGTAATTTTTTTCCAAGTATCTTGAAAATACTGCATCAATAGTGGTTTCATCTTACAAATTTACAATTTATAAGTTATAATAATTATATTTACATAATATGCAGATTTAATATAGGCTGTTTCAGATTCTCGCGTTATACCGTTTTCTATTAGGTAGGTACCTATCTAAATAATACCTAGTCTTCACCAAACGCGACGCACAAAAGAAATTTAATAATTACTAAAAGTCGGCAGGGATATATGCAACAATCTGAACAATCAGATTATTCTAAGAAAACAATTTCATGAAATAAAAATGTTCAAGCTTCATGCAAGGAGGTTATAATATGTACCTATATAAGATGTAACCAAAAGTTTATGCTTTATGTAAGGACAGTGGTATATTTATAGATTTCAGTGTCTGATATGCGCGCCCAGCACTTATGGAGATTTCCACTTTACCGCCCTGTACTTTTAGGGATTTCCACTTTACATATCCCTTGTATATACTTATTACTTATATATTTTATTAATTATAATAATTATAAATGCATAATATTGATAATATACATAAGGTAGACGTGTAGTGATATATTATCAATAATTATATTACCTATCAACTAAGATATTTATAACCAATCTATCACAGACCGTCCATACTCCCTCTAACTGCTCCCGCTTTTTTTTTTTTTTTTTTTTGTTCCATCCTACCCACGGACTAAGATATCTCTGGGCCGATTTCAACAATACAATTAATCATGGTTAATGCTTAATCGGCTGATAACAGATATTTAACCGGCCAAATTCGGCCGATTAAAACTCCGGTTAACTTTAACCGTAATTAACTGTGTTGGTGAAATTGGCCCTAAGTCCGTGATCCTACCATAGACCTATATTCTCTTTAGCGAATTTCTAGAATGTACCAATACACGAGCTCCTTGATAGCGATTAACTTCATTACACAGACTTCTATACTACACTATATAAGAAACTCTTATACAATTTACATTGTTACAAGTGAAGCTCAGCTGTGAACGGTCGCCATTTTGTCGGTTGGCAAAACATTTCATTTCCGGAATTTTATAGGCGTCCTAATAAATGAAATGTACGCCTATAAAATTCCTTAAATATAACGGCAGGAGAGTAATAATTGAGGAACTCAAATTTCGGACTATAAAATTAATAGAAATTAATATGTTAATAATACAAACCGAATTGAAATCTAAGTTTACAGAATGTAATCTTGAGGAAAAAAAGTAAGACGGAACGAAAATTAATTGGAATTAAATATCGATGAACGTAAAACGCCCGGAAACCAAAATTCAGGGATGCCAATAAAATCCCGGAAAAAAATTCGCCGGAATTATGAAATCACAGAACGTAATGTAACCGTATTATTGAATTGAAAGAATTAAAAATATATTGAAAACAAAATTCCAGACCGTAAAATACATGGAATTAATATATATTGACTGTAATTTGTTTGGAACTTAAAACTAATGAACAAAATAAAAAAGGAAAATTAAATTGATGAATTCAAATTCCGGACTGTAAAATTACCTGTGCATAATTTGTCTATAATACAACTTGCGATTTTTAACTTTTGTATTTCGAGCTTGGGCGACCATTTCGCTTTTTCTGTGTACCCAGCTGTTTTCGTGAACCCACCACATATCGCTGTGAATATAGTATTAGAATATGATATTATATTATGTTGACTTGAAAAGAAATCGATAAATAATTTTTTGTGCTAAACGACTACATACCTGACTGCGTACGTCGTGTGCTGCTGCCTGCTATACATATAAAGGTATTTTCGCATTCTGCAGACGTTTTGGTGAATCGACGTCGGCTCGCTTGATTGTATTTAGCGTATATTGTCGTTTATAAAAAAAGAAAAAAAACTAATGAAATAATGTTTGAATTATAGGTGGTAGACGATTGTTTTTAAAAGGGGGAAATAATATTATAATGAAATGATTTTAGTTTAAATAAAATAATAGTAGTCTGGTCAATGTTACAAGGAAAAAAATAAATGAAATTGTCACTTGATTTTACAAGGTGTTAGTATACATATTTTGTTGTAGTTCATACGTACGTCATAAGAAACGCTACGTAGTTAAATAGTTTAAAGGTCACTGGAAAAGTAATTTTATATTAGTTGTTTCATGTCTTAGACATAATTTTATGATGTATTTCACCTGTTTTTCCAGATTTTAATATTTTTCTGAAAAGCAATCACATGCACAATATGGATTATCTATAGTATAAAAGAAAGTCCAGATCTTGTGTCACGGGTTGGCTTCGAAACAGCTTGACCGATTTGGCTGATTCTTTTTTTCTCGTGTTCGTAATATTGTCAGGACAATGTTCTTGTGAAAGAAAATTGTAGGAAAATCTAACGGAAAAGTAGGAAATCTGGATTCCAAAAACATAACAGTGGCGTCATGATTTTAGTTGTCTCGAGTTTTATTTTAAGTCTAAATATTATATATTACAAATAATTATAAAATATCTTATTAGTTTGTAGTTTCTAATGACAAAAATAAATTGTTAACTAGCGACTAGTATTGAAATATTCAGTGAACAAAGATAATATTATATTAATTAATGTATTTAATAGAATGAACAAAAAAAGCTTGTAGTATGTTCGGAAAATAATATAAATATGAATTTTGAATGTGGCCCGTAAGTTGAAAAAGGTTGGGATTAGGTTATTTAATATTGGTTTTTTTTTTAACACAATTTTTTGAAAACTTAGTTCTAATTTTTGTTTGTAGTTCTAACAATAGCTGAAACATTAATGGATCATAAAGACACAATACTCCATCATCATTCCATTTTTTGTTAAATATTTCAATTAATTTTAGCCAGTGCCATTGTGCCAATCATGGTTAGGTTAGGCTAAACTAACCATTCATATACTTTTTGTAAACATTGTACTAAATTACAATATACGTCTGGGAGTTCTGGTTGTAATTTTAACCATAAAATTTTAAATATGGTATATACCGTTATATAACATATTTAAAAAATTAACCAAAGTAATTTTCAGATTAGGATTTACATCTTAAACTTTATGATTACTTTTTTTTGATCAAGATATAAAAACTTGAGAGGAATCTTGAATTATACTTTCAAGTTTTTTGAATAAACAAAAATTTTTTATCTACAATAGTTTTAAAAGATCTCATAAAAATCAAATATTTACCATGCCTTTAAATTGGTATCCCAAAAATAGAAAAAATAATTTAAATATTTTATCATGCATGAAAATTGTCATTACTAATAGTTTAAAGTATCTGAGTGGTTATTAGTTTTAGAGTTACACCAGAAAAACTAAATCGTTTTGATCGAAAACTGGTTTTGCGTAAGAATCAATGTTACGAGTATTCTTAAATTTAAGATTTTAAGATTTTCCTGAAGCTTTAAAAAAGCTGATTAATTATCTGATATATTAGCGAAAGAATGTACTTACAGTGATATGTGTTTTTTTTTTAGTGTCTTTCATCAACATTTTGGATATTAAGCATGCTTCGATTTTTGAGATCAGTGTCTTTTCTGATAGAAAAGTTAACCTTGTTGGTACTTTTATTAGGTCAAAATTGAAAATTCTAAGTAGTTTTAGAAAGCGTCAAAAAAAACTACCGACAAATTACGAAAAAACCGCTAAAAGTGGGATTTAAATTTTTAGCGATTTGTATATCACCATAGGCAACGAATAAAAAATAATAATACCTATTGTAAGGACTACGTTAACTGCTTAGAATAGTTTTTCGTATACAATGGTTTATCATTGTATTTAAATATATAACATATCCATTACAAATACTGCACAGCAGAGCGGTAACCACTTGTCCAAATTTTAAAATAATATTTTTTTTAAAATAAAAATATTTATAAATTGATAAATTTAGAGGAGTAAGGACACAACCAGATAAACTTCAGAATTAATTTTGGTTTTAATAATGATTTCATGACATACTGTGCATACAAGTTATAAGCTTACACATTTATAAGTACCACATTATTCAATAAATATTTAAATTAATTGTATAATCTTCTTTAACAAAATGACGTATTATTTTATTGTGTACAAATAATGATGGAATCATGTGAAATAATACCAAATTTATTTCATTATTTTGATAAAATTTCAAAAATAATTTTAAAATGTGTATAATGTGTATATTAAGTATTCATATAAAATATAAATTATAACAGAATTGGACCACTTGGTACAAACTTTGTTATATAATTTATGAAACTCTGATAGGTTAAAAGTTAGTCAGTTATGTATACGGTATACCTACTATTACTTACGCACACAAACACCTTACACCATAACACCCAATACAAAAATAGGAAATGTTGGTAACTGATCTGTTGTATAGACGTATAGTACAATATTTCCTCATCATTGAGTATCAGTCACTATTATCTATGTGTAAATCATTATAAACAAAAAGCGATTATGTGCGAAGATTACCTATCTATGTATATTACTATTTACTAATTAATATATTTTAGGATATAACTATACGGCCATCATAGTTATTTAACGTACTATAAGTAATGCTGTAAGTTGTATTAATTATTGCTGAAAACATTGCATTTATTTTACTGTTCATATTTAATTATTATAAATTATAATAGTAGGTAAAATATAATATTATTGTTATTGAAAGCACATGTTAAAACTTTTTTTAAAATTATAACATTTTAAAGTCTTAAGTATGAATATTAAAATTGTTTAAGTATATTTAACAGTAAAAAAATTTAAATTTTCGTGATAATGGCAGAAATTTTGTTGTTTTTGAAATGCTCGTATTTCGGTTTAAAAATAAAATATAAAAATGTGTATTGGGTTTCATGGGTTCCCTTGATATAGTTTTCTTACTTTTTAATTTGATAATAAATCAATTCACTCTATTATCAAGCGAAATAGAGTTCAATGGATTATTCACATATGGCGTAGGTTGTAGGTACTAGGTAAAATAAATTCGCTATGTTATGTATTTGATAGACTGATGCAAAGCATACGGCTATAGAGTTCTTAAAATAAAAAAAACCTGTGTGTGTCAGTAGTACAAATTTAAATAAATATTTAACTTTGATTGAATTTTTATATAAACAAAAAATGATAAATTTGTTTTTGAATATCGTTTAGTGTAGCTAGGACTCTATTCCTACAGATAAACGAAATTAGAGGGGCGCACAGTGCTTCCCATACCCTACGTCTAGTTATCTGTATTATATAATATATATTATGTGGCTGTGGCCAGGTCTGGCAATAATAACTATCCATATAAATCACATAATATATTAGGTATAGTGTTGTGTAGAATAATAAGTCTTTGATTTTATTATTTATTATGACTATTATATTGTCGACTTACAAAGAAAAAAAAATAACAATAAGATAACGCCGACAAGAGTTTAACCCCCGATGATCCAATTACGTTTCACGGTCATCGCATAATAATAATATACATTATGTGTATATCAATATTAGTGTTATTCTGCCCTCCACCCCTTCACGCGTGGCTGACCACTGCTCGGTAGCCACGACCCCCCGTACCGACGCAATAAAAGTAGTATTGTGGTTGTTAAACGTTTGTAGTTTGTAAGGTTTTTTTCATCCGTGACAGACGAGATCTGCTGTGTTATGCTGCGTTTCGGGGGGTCGAAAACTACAAAATAAATAAACGACAAATCGAAAACCGTCACGTTTGTGGTGTATGGCTAAGTGGCTAAATAATGCAAGAGCGAATAATGGCAAGAGGCAAGAGCATCAACTAATTGACGCCTATAACGACCTTATTTAAATGGTGTTTAAGAGGACGCAATTCCACGTACATTTCGCCAGCCCCCCCAAATCACATTTATAAAATTTTTTTTTGCCAAACATTAGTGCGCCATTAGTGTGAATTTGTGCGACTACAACCAGAATTTGTGCGACACCCGTTGTACTCGGAAAAATCGTTTTTACTTTTTTGGCATTTCCCCAGCCCCCCCCCCCCCCATTTAAAAATCACATTTTTAAAATTTTTCTTTTGCCTAACATTAGTGCGCCATTAGTGTGAATTTGTGCGACTACAACCAGAATTTTTGCGACACCCGTTGTACTCGGAAAAATCGTTTTTACTTTTTTGGCATTTCCCCAGCCCACCCTCATGGAAAAAATCACATTTTAAAAATTTTTCTTTTGCCAAACATTAGTGCGCCATTAGTGTGAATTTGTGCGACTACAACCAGAATTTGTGTGACACCCGTTGTACTCAGAAAATTTGTTTTTCCTTTTTTGGAATTTCCCCAGCCCCCCTCTTGGAAAAAATAACAGTTTTTCAATTTTTCGTTTTCCCCCATACATTTTTGCGCCATCTTCCAGGTAAGTCGAAATATTCAATTTTAACATTGGATCAAAATCAAACGTTTTCATATTTAGTAATCACCAATATTACTTGCATGCTTGTTTAGAAAAAAATACCACATTATTGTACTTTCGGTATAATTTTAAATATGATTTTTATTTCTTTTTTTTTTACAAACCGTTGTGGTAGGTCTTATTAAATTTAAATATGTATATGTAGAAACTATAGACAACACAATATTATATCAATGAATCAAAATAAGGTTTCTAAAATTATGTACCTATGTAATTAATAGTTTTAATTTAAGCTAAATTAATTTTGTTATTTATAATAAAATAACGATTTCATAAATACTTCCTTGATACTTAGTTAAAATGTTTTAGTTGATTGATAAAATGTATCTAATTTTGTCAGTGAAGTAGCAGAACACTTTTTTCTTGACTTCGTTGACTTCGTTTACAAATGTACAACTTAGCAAAAAACTGTTTTACGTGGGGTAGAACCGAACCACTAACTCGGTATTTATACTTTATAGTAGAATTACCAAAATTCCTCAAAGCATACGGAACCACTTTATCCGTGTCGTAGCTCGTTTATTATTTGGATAACATTGATAAAATTAAGGTTATCAGTTTGAGAACATTAGGATTTTTTTTTTTCATTTAATTATTAAAAATTATTGGTAAATGCTATAAAAAAAATAAATACGCAACACACACGACACAGATAAGGTTGTTCCCTATGCGTTTTGGAATTTTTGTAATTCTACTATAAATACCTGTTGAGTGGTTCTATCCCGCTCAAAACAGTTTTTTCCTATGTGGTACATTTGTAAAACGGAGACAACGCATACGGATCCTGTTAATGGTTAATATAATGGTAGCCTTAGCCTATATGTATCTACTATGTATCCATTTTATAGAAAATACGGAGTTGGTTCTCGGATCATATAAAATTTAAGAATTTGTTCCCGAATAAAATTATTTATCAGTTTACAACCGTTACAAATGTACAAATCGATAATCTCACAATATTTTATTCGGTTTTACGGTGTCTGGGAAAGATTATAAGTATGCTATTTTATATTATGTAATAAATTGATTATGTTAATTTCGAGTCAGTCTTGTGACGACTAACCAGTCACGTTTATACGTCTTATTTTAATAAAAATATATGCGGCCCCGGGATAATAATTAAAAATAATATTGTATATTATAAACATTTTAATATTTATAGAAGGTACGAAAAATATTTTGTATACCTACCTATACCATGAAATTAGTGAATTACCCATGGAAATATACGGGTGTGTTTCGTACACTGTCCACAGGCGCAGACGACGAGTACAACTACCTAATATCAGAATGTAAAGGTTCTAAATCAATTTTTTTGAAAAATGGTTTTTTTGCATATTACTATTTAATATTTGTTGTTGTATAATTCAATCCTCAATATGTATCGATCCATTGATTATTCAATGAGATACAGAGAATGAAAATTTCTATATCATACGTGAATGATAGGTATGGGCTGATTTAAAAACGTTCCAAAGTTACACCAAAAAACAATATCGATTTTCTCGAAAACAGTTTTTGCGTAAAATTCCCGTTTTTCCTTAATTTTTCTTTTCTTTTTCACGGCGCTTTTGAAAACTACAGAGAAATTTTTACTTTTGACCCCGCAAAGTACCAACTAGATTCACTTTCCTATCAGAAAAGCTACTGTTGAAGAAAATCCAAGCACTAACAATATTTTTTTTTTATTTTTATTTATATTTTAAAAATACATAATACATTGTTAAAGCAAAATGTTGTCAGTTATAATTCTTTAATTTTTCTAGCTTTTTTAGATGCAAAATCATTTATTATATCTTCATAATTTAGTTGTTCTGATAGTTCTTTTTCTATACGAATTGTAGCAAGTCCAGTAAGTCTTTGTTGTGACATGGTACTTGAGTACTTCGTAAATAAGTTTTTATAAGTTTTAATTTTGAGAATGTTCCCTCTGCTCCAGCTGATGTAAGCGGAATTGTTAACATAATTCGTAAGGCAATATTCAAGTTGGGAAATGCGTTCGGTTTTTTTTTATGTCAGAAAGTACTTGAAGTGGTGTAGTATTTTTATAAATTAAATGGCGGAAAATTAATATTTCTTCGTATAAATCATAATCGAAATTATTTTACTGATTGCTAAATATCGATTATTTATATAATTATATATTTATTATGACTAAATAAGATACCAGAAATATCAAATTGACCGTAAAATTAAAACCAGTCTTGTAGTTAAGACTTACAGATCAAGCCGATTTAATATTATTTCAACGAAAACAATAGTATTTTTATTGATGCCAAATTGTTGTGAAAAATAATTAATAAAGTGAATTTTGTGGTATTTAAATACAAGTATTTATATTATGTTAAAAATACTCTTATAAAGTATTCAGAATATTTAAAAAATACTTTAAAAACATTGTATTTAGAATAGGTACCAAAAAATACTTCAAAAAGTATTTTAATACACGTATTGAAATACTTGGAATCGAATACTCTACAAGACTGATTAAAACAAATAAATTATAAAATTACTTATTTAAGATACAAAGAGCTATGTTGAAATATTTATGAATTTTTTTAATGGCAGTCAGCACTCCTGCTTCGCTATCTTTAAAATGAAGAAGTAAAAATATAAAATAAATATGTTCTAATGTTATATGAAACAAAAATTATACGTCGTCGCCCGTTGGCTGTCACTCGAATTCTCCTGATATGCTGGAATCCGATAACAAATCTACCCGTATCACTAATCTTTATCGAATACTTTACGTATTTTATTCATATCTCTCGTAGAAAGTAGGTAACTATTAGTATATTTTATATATTAATATATTATACTTGCACATATTATTGGCTACATCAAATGCGATTAGCCAATAACGACGATACAACCTTCGAGCATTTTAGTTTTAACAATCATTATAAACAACTAAAATAAGTCGGTAGAACGTATAGAAATCAACTTAAATTTAATGTGATACATGGGTATTTTGGGTAATATACTTTTTGTTGTTAGTATACCTAATAGTATATGTTGTGTATACCAAGACTCGTGATCAGAAATTAACTTAATTTATGTTTTTTTGGTTTCATTCAGGTGGGAGCACTATAAATATCGGGGCCCCGGCGGGGCCCCAAAATCGCGGGGCCCGGGGCACGTGCCCCGCTCGCCCCGACGATTGCTCCGGCACTGGTTGTGTATACCAAGACTCGTGATCAAAAATTAACTTAATTTATGTTTTTTTGGTTTCATTCAGGTGGGAGCACTATAAATATCGGCCTGGGGCACGTGCCCCGCTCGCCCCGACGATTGCTCCGGCACTGTTTGTTTTATTCTATCTGATAAACAATTAATGTGAAAAAAGTTTAATAATGGCTGATAAGGAGAATGTGGCTCATGGATAATATTTTATTTCAAAGCTAAAAAACGTATGAAACGATTTTGAACATTCTCTAATCAGTGAATTATACTCTAATTTTGCTCGGACTGAAAAAGTAAATGACGTTTTTAAAGCAATAGGATTATAGAAATCTTTACAGTTCCTTATAATAAATCCTAATATCATAGAGGACTTACTAGTTATATATAATAGGTGTTTATTGAACTAGATATTTGAATCGAATATTACTCCTAGATCACTGATATCATAATGGAGACTTATTTATATGGTAAGAATTGAGAAGTGGAACTCGAGACCTAGAAAATATTATTAATATTGTAACGGGCTGTGACTACGTACCTACATATTATAATAGTAATAATATATAAAATATTATATTATATTATGCTGTATTAAGTATAATACGCTTATAATATAGTATATTATATTCAATAACAGATATAAATGCTGCAGGGGGCACGTAACCCGATAATAGTAATAATATAAGCGTCCGGGCAGCCACATCGATAAGAGCACAGAATTAATTAATGGTACAGGCGTACAGCGCGAACCCTGATAGGTATACGCGCACATTATCCATATTCTAGGAAAGACGAAAAAGCCGTAAACAACAAAAATAGATAACTTTGAAAACATATAATCCCCAATTAACATTATTTCGTAGAGGACGCCGAAATGACGTCAGGTGTACGCGGCTATGTACCATTTTTATACTAAAAATGCCATAGGAGGGATCTAATAGGAAAACCGACGAAATACGTCGATGGACAAGTGTCCATCAGACGAACACTAGCCGAGACGACGAGCACTATAGCAGAACAGCCACGAAGTCGATACTAAGTCACAACCCGTTTACCACATTTTTATAATTTAATTATTTGGACTTAGTCTATTTTATGTGTCAAATAAATACAACTGAACTATCATTACAAAATCAACTTGTTATTTAATTCAAAACACCATCAATATTGAGTTGAAGTGGTTGGTACGTTACAGATGTCACTCTTCTGTACAGTAGGTTACAAGTGGGTCATTGTATAATGGATTGTATTAAACTTGAATTCAATGATATAATATCATTGTATAAGAAAAACGATTCTGAGCGGAGACGGTTTGTCTGTCTGGATATTTTATATTGTTATTATTAGTTATATCATATTTTTTTTTTGATTGATTTCATTGATCCAATTTGCTAAACGATAAAGTGCTATATGTTGAAATCGAAGCACTCCTTCTGGTAGAAATTTTGTATACAGGATATAAAAAAAAAATAAATAAATAAATAAACACCATTGTAAAACCACTAGCTTCCTCGCTCTGCGCAGAATCTAAAATATATAAAATATTTAATTTCTATAGCTAATGATTAAAAACGTAAAACAAGATTTCCCATAAGTAGGTAGTTAGTACCGTATTCAAACAATTCAGAAATTTATACTTAAATACAGTTTTATTCAATAAATATTTTAAACCAAATTATCAAATTTGGATGAAAGTGGATATTTAAACAGATAATACTGGCCATAGTTGTTTTATTTTAATTAAAAAATACTTTTCGTATGGGTTCTTGAGACTTTTGAAGTAAATATACAAGTTGTTTTTTAAGGATGCTTATCCTATTTGTATGCTTAAATTACACGTATATTCAAATTCTGATTTTTGGAATTTTTAATTACACAATGAGATTATATTTTTGTTTACCGACTTAATATTTTTCGTACCACTTAAGGATGATTATGTGATAGTACAAACTTCTGTTTTTCAAATAAACCTTCTTTCCCTGTTTTTACTTTTTATTATTCAGCTGATATGTTTTTGAGAATTTTAATGTATCTAAACCAAAGTTCGAACGAGTAGTTCTTGAGTTGTATAACTTTGTGTATTAAGGATAATATGTCTATAGTAATGTGTTAAGTAGATTTGAATATTTTAGTAATTACCATTGATCTATCAATAGTAATGATTTGTCAAAATGATCCAAGTATAATGAATACTACATTTAATATTACATAATATAGTCTATGGTTTTGTAAAACCATATTTAAGAGGACACATCCTCATGTGTTGTGTCTGTCTTACAAACGCGTAACATACCAAATTTATGCTAAAAAATTCAAGTTGTACGCCGTTAGCTTTGATTGATGTTCGTATTGACACTGGACATTCCTTAAGTAGTACAAAAATATCAGGAATTTGAAAATATGGTATTTAAGTATACTTAAAAATTCTAAAATCAGAATTTAAATAAATGGAATATTAAGGATAATAATGGGGGTTAGCATGTTTAAAAAAAAAAACCTGTATATTTCATTCCCACAATGACATTTTTGTAGCAATGTTTTTGCAAAAATTTTGTTCAACTTACAGTCTTTCTTAGGTATAGTAAATTGTAATATAAATTACTTTCATGGCAATAATATCATAAAATATTCTGATTGGTAGACTAACAGACCATCTTCGTTCAAAATTGTTTTTCGTAAACAATGGTTTTATATGGTTTAAATTTATATTTAACACATTCATTGCAGTGACCCACTTAACACCTACTGTAGAGCAGACCAGGTACCCACTTGCACACCTTTTTATATTTTATGATGGGTTTATTAAAATTCCAATATTTTGTATATTTTAATATACTTAAAGAGTAAAGACCATAAAAATCTTTTATTCAAGTTTTTTTGTACTTCTCAAGTAGTATCCAATATGACACAAATTTTCATTATTCAAATAAGAACCCTCCTCTTTTACTGCAAATTATTCATTGAATATTTTTTTTTTTTTTTAATTGTTATAGGTACTACTTTAACAATTTCAACATTACAAATATTGTAACATGTGTGATGATTTAATGGTAAACACATGTTAACGTATTTAAATATTTAATTCACATATTTTTTAACCACATTGAAAAAATGAAATAACAAAACAATGAATAAAAAGTGGTGATAACTATATTAGTATAGGATATTAACCTAATATGAAACTATTTTATACTATTTTTATAAATTAAATATCATTTAAGCAATGTTTTTTTTTTAGTAATTCTATTATAATATAGCTCCTAGACAGCAAGATAGACATTTATTCATCTTTGATACTCATAATATTAATAAACATAAAATTACATTTTTGGAGACTGGAGTGAATACTTATAAATTAGGCCAATGATGTACATATTTAAATAATAATATCAACACTGTAAATATTATCTATTAATGTATTAGTTATTACTAGTTAATAGTTATACAGAATAATATTAAAACTACTATAATTATCTACCTAATAAGTAATATATAAGTCTGAGGACTAGAATTACCTACTTATAAACCTAAAAATATGTATGCATTTATGCACTAAAGAGACAAAAAATATGCTCTAATAAAATGTAGGTATAATATGACTTTTGGTACTTAAATTATACAATTAATATGAAAACAAAAATATAGAGATAGTTTGATTATTTACTTTATAAAAAATTGAAAAATTAGCAATTAGCAATTAACATTACCTGCTAGGTGCATATGTTGCAGTGTTATCGGCCAGATAATCGACCGATATGTTGCAATTAGTGTAGTACTATTTTTAAATATTCAATTTTCCAAATGTATACACAATATGCTCTTACTTTGTCAATGACCAACCTTTTAAACTTAACATTTTTCAAGATATTTTCTTATTTGTCCAAACTAACTTTATTAAATCGAAAACTGGCAAAATATGTTCTTATTTTTTCTAATATGTTCAAATATGCATTTTTATCTGTATTTCAATCAACAATAAATTACAATTAAATAACAATTAAATTTTTCTATATTTTAAAAGAAGCTAGATATCTATTTAATAATTCCTATAAAAGAATTATATATTAACTTAATTCAATCTTTTTATTCATATGGTATATCTCTTTGGGAAGGAACTTTTAATAATCATTTAAATAAACTTAATATTAATATAAATTGTATCATACAATTTTTATTAAATCTACCTATTTTAACTAGTAAAGCTATAACAACTAAATGTGAAAAATATGAAATTTATTCATACTTTCTGTTTTAATCCAACTATATAAATATAAACACTTGTTCCTATTTTTGATCATGAAGAAGACTAGATTTAAATAATTTATTAATATACATTTACCAAATTGTGTAAGAATTTATGGACAAAATAGTGTATTTTATATAGGTCTGAAATTATGTTTAACTTTTAATATTAAAATATGTATAATTTTAGTAATTTAATTATTTTTAAGAAACATATTAAATATTTAGATTTAGCTTGTGGTTAAAGTTAATTTATTTTAAGTCATTTTTATAATATTTTCTAAAATTTTTAAATTAATTCTTTACTTTAACATGTATTAAATTTACATTAGTTTATTTCTGTTAATTAATATGATACATAAAACTGGAAAATTCCATTATATTCCTATATTTTGACTATACATAGGTATTTTTTTATTTTATTAATACCAAATGTATAATATTATATTCTTAAGAACTACTCCCCCAGCACAAGCTTTGCTGTTAGGGGGTGCTGCAATATTGTATTTATTATTATTATTATATTATGCAATTACGACAAAATTAAAATGCAAAATAAAATGTTCATTGTAATTCACTAGTATAATGAAACATATACATAAACATATACATTATACATCACTCACACATAGGCGCACATAGGGTGTTAATTTAGGGGGTGCTGGGATAATTTATGGTTCACAGATCCGTGGGGGGCAAAGCCCCCCAAACCCCCCTAATCCTAATATTTCTGCATTGCATTAAATTTAATTTGTACAGTGTATACAATAATTTCTAAAGTGCAATGTATCAAATAGTCTGTATGATTGTAAAAAAGACGCTAGGTACACCAACATGTGTTGTCTTCGTATTACAGACGTATAAGTACAACATAGGCAAAACTGTTTTGCACGGGTATAAAAAACATTCAGGCTCTACTCTAAGCTAAAAAACTAAATGTTCACACTAGAAAAATGAGAAAATTTACTCTGTAACTTTGTTTTTATATTTCCGATATCAAAACATTCAAAACCAAAATAAAAGTTATTTAAGTTTGATAAACAAAAAAAGGTGCTCTGCTGTACAGTAAAGTACAAGTGGGTCACTGTATAATCGATGGTATTAAATTTGAATTCAATGATATACTAACATCATTGTATAAGAAAAACGATTCTGAGCGAAGACGGTTAAGTCAGCCTATGATATTACTAAGTATATTTAATGATACTAAGGTGAATAAAGCAATTTATATATAACCTATTTAAGTAGAATCTTGTTTTAAATTTTCAATCATTAGCTATAAAAGTTGAACATTTTATAAATTTTTAACTATAAAATTATTATTAAATTTTAAATGTGATAAATTTTGTCAAAATTTGAATTTTAAATAATTATAAAAAAAAATTGTGCCTATGTATTTTTAATATTTTTCAAGTGATAATGTAACAATATATCAGGAGCTTTGCATTCAATTTTCAAGCTTTTTTACCATACAAATACAATTTTATTGATATGAATAGAAAAAAAAATTAAAAAAATTGAAAACTGAAAATGTCCGTAAATAGCTCAAAAAGAATCAAAATATTTTCAAAACTATATGGTGTATAGGAAATGCTAATATAAAAATTTAGTAAAATTTTCAAGTATCTACAGTCATTCGTTTTTTAATTACAACAAAATTAGAAAATCGTTACATGAGAAATCGAGTGAATATCAAATGTTGTAAAAATTTGAATTTCAAAAGCTCATAAAAATTTAATTTGACTGTCCGATAGAGATTTTTTTATTGATAAAGGTAGACAAACTTATGAGGAATCTTGCATTACATTTTCATATCTTAGATTTAAAAAGAAAAAGGTGGGTAAGTGGATGTCGCTCTGCTGTACAGTACTGCCGTCATAAGCCACTAAGCAGTAACTCCATTTTTGTCAAAATCGAGTTTTTGGTGTCTATCGATAGATATTTTAATTCTCTATCGATTCCCGCAATAAAATTTAAGGTTTTTCTTATTAGAAATCCATATAAATTGATAAGAACATAACAAGAAAGGCGGTATGTCCATGATTTCATTAAGATAAGAAGCAAATAAGCAGTATGTCCAAATACTAGAACAAAAAGCAGTAACTCCAGGGGTTCCCCTGGAGTTACTGCTTTTTTCCCTAGTAATCGTTGTATTCAGAAAGCAGTATCTCCAACAAAATTCAATTTATTGGTGTAAACTTAACGTTGGTCCCAAAATAGAATTAAAATGTATACCATAATGTTACTGATAACTTGATAAGGAATAATATAATCACAATTTAAAAAAAAAAAACATTTAAACCGTATTTGCTGTGTAATAAGTCACTATAAACATCATATTATTTTGAAAGTACTACATATTTTGTGTACGCGTTACTTATTAAGTGTAAATCAGCTTAAAAATGAATAGCAGATCAAAAAAAATGGTTCAAATGGTTTCCAAAAAACCTATATTGAATGCAAATTCTAGAACACATAAACATCACTTTACAAACACATGCCAATGATAATATCAGAAGCCATTAGGCAGTAACTCCAAATAAAAGTGTACTTACTGCTTTTCATCTTCTGACTAATATAAGCCAATAAGCAGTAAGTCCATTATAACCCATAAAAATGTGTAAAAAACCTTTTTTTGTGTTCAGTAGATTCCTCATGAAAAATACAATAATATGAAATCTCTTTAATGTTTAAAATATTATTATTTTTACTCTACGGACTAATGTAGTGTTGAAAACTGTTTAATTGTTTCCTGAACATAACGATTTTTGGAGTTACTGCTTAGTGGCTTATGACGGCAGAGTAGGTTACAAGTGGGTCACTGTATAATGGATGCTATTAAATTTGAATTCAATGATTCAATCTCATTGTATAAGAAAAACGATTCTGAGCGAAGACGGTATGTCAGTCTAGGTTTAAGACAAATTATATACATTGTGAGAGTACGGAGCTTTTTTAGGGCTACGCAAACCACCCACAACTTGAGGGGAACATTCAAGTTGTGACCTACGAGCCGCGCCGCGCGACAAGCCTAGGATTGTTGTGGCGGAACTCGTAGGTTTTAACACCATATGGGGTAATGAAACGCCATTTAAATAATGAAAAACTGAAATTTAAGGTAACAAGAATAATACTAATTTGTATTAAACAATAAACATGACAATAATATAATAAGATGTGGCTCCCGCACACAATACTACAATGGTTGAATA
This sequence comes from Macrosiphum euphorbiae, assembly GCA_949089665.1. NCBI lineage: Eukaryota > Metazoa > Arthropoda > Insecta > Hemiptera > Aphididae > Macrosiphum > Macrosiphum euphorbiae. The sequence goes on along the minus strand of CARXXK010001289.1, from coordinate 12,188 downwards.
ATTTTGACATACATTTTTTAATAATAATTGTTTTGACACATGGCAGTTATAAATGAGAGGGACATGGGGGGGGGAAATGTTACATTGATACGTTACAGGTCTTGAGATGTGGTCCTTTTGACAGCGGGACGGCTGGGCTGAGTAGCCACCAACACACACGCGGTTGGCATCAACCGTCTTGCTGTCACAAACGAGAGTTGGCAGTTGACCGGATATCTGGCCACCAGTAGGCCTGTAGCGGATCTTAGCCCATCATTTGTTTGGTACGGCCTCGAGAATAATAAGATTGATGCGAAGTTGACGAGAGTCGGAAGTGGTTGAGTCGAGAGACGTGATTGGCAAAAACGTTATGTCGGCTCAGAGGTCTCGGGAAAAATGCAACGAGACGATGGTCGGTGGTGTCCAGCCGCTGGTTGTAGACGTCGTCTTGTGAGAGTGGGACAGGTCAGTATTGCATGATCAGGGGTATTAACAATTATAATATGGATACAGGTTGCACTGTCGGTACCGCTAATGGCACGTCTTCCTCGAACGACGGGGCCATCCGACCGGCAGCCGTTGTGTTCACAACTGAACCTTTGTGTAGAGAGGGGGGGAAGTAGTATGTGGAGACATAACTTTGCAGATTAGACTGTTCATCGAGCGCGCAATAGTTATGATAATAATAAGGTGGTTTTAATAATAATAATAACAATGATTTATAATAACAATAATAATAATAATTGTGCACGAAAAACTGGTGACGTTACAGAACCCCCCCAACAAGTTATTAAAGTTAAGACCTAGGGTTAAGAACTGCAAATAACTTGTTGTAATATAAAAGGCACTGCGTTTTTTGGTGGACCATAGATAGTTAACATAAGAAATGACTACCGGTAATAATGACCTTACTAGTCCAGGGACAATGATGGTACCAATGTTGAATAAAACACAGTTCCTAACAGGGGAATAGGGGACAGAGGGACTCTAGATCTGTCTATGCCTTTACTGGGGTCACGACAGAAATAGGTACGACTACACTATGGGGACTTAGTGTAGAAGGGAGAAGACAAAAAAATATAAATAAAACTATTGTGTGCAGGCAAGATAACACGGACCTTGCACTGCGTAGATAACTCTGGACATTTTAATTTTACACACATGGCAAGCCATGGTGGGACCTAACATTATTAAGGGGGGGCTATCGAGAATGTTCCTGCATGTTGTGGTGAAAGAGCGGTCAAGAGGCGGGGTCTGGTGGCTCTTTTACCCCCTTGCGGGAAGTCACCCTCCAGATCATCGAGCCGCGGGTCAATGGTGGTAAGTGTGGTCCGGGGCCCCCTACTTAAACGCGCACAGGGACAGCTGGTTTTTACGCCAGCCGTATGTGAACGCGTAGGAGACTGACCGCTAGGCACCAATGGCAACCACACTCGGCCGACCAAGCCCGGACCCTCACTGGGACGGAGCGTCACCACAACACCGGTTAAATTAAAAAGAAGAGTGTCGCAGACTCTTTGCCGGCCAGGGAGCAGTATCCCTGTACGACGGGGGCCCTACCGAGCTGGGGGGACAACGAATCTGAAAGAAGAAATATTGAGAGAAAGAAAAAAGGCGGGGTAGTAAGGGGAAAAAGGGGGGGACAACGCGGAAGTAAACGAATTAAATGACCCGGGCCTACTATTGTTGTTCGTACAACTATGTTTGAACGCTGTTGCGTCGACGCGCCAGCTTATACAGAATAATATCTGTGTGGTAGAGGGTGTACTAGTGCACAACCCCCCATTAGGAGTGGAGTCCCGGGTGAATATAAGTCACTCTGAAGGTACTGTTATAACAGAATAGTATAAAACTATTTAAATTTCGAAAATAGAGTTTGATAGATTTTATTTTATTGTAAATAATGATAATTAATTTGAAATTCCCTAGTAACTGTAAGACTATTTTAAACTATGATAGGTATTGAGATAATATTGAACGAGAAAATTATAGACACCCCTGATAAGTTTACTGTGTAGGTGGTATATAGGGTTTTAAATGAATAACATTGTGAGTGCCTTTGGGTGTACCATCATCAGGGTGGGCTACCTCATAGGCATTAGTAGTTTTAATATTTGTAATTTTGAAAGGGCCATCATATAACAGGAAGAATTTAGAAATTTTTTTTTCTACCAAGTTGCTTAACTTGTGAGTGCGAACCAGGACCATATCGCCTACTTTGAATAATGTGGGGTTTAAACGCGTTGCTTGGGCTTTCTTTCTGGCTTCGGCTTTGGATAATTGAATGTCTTGGGCTAATATTAATTTTTTATTGTAATCTAAGGGGGGATCGTTGTAGGGGAACTGTATGCACTGAACGAGGGGATTATATTTAGATTTATTCAGAAATAGCTCCGAGGGAGTTTGATGGGTCGACTCATGTCGTACGTTGTTAAGGGTCCATTCGATATACGGGACATATTGAGGCCATGTAGAATGTTGTTGGTGACAATAGGTGCGGAACATTCTGCCTAACTCTCTCATTACTCGCTCGGCTGGGTTCGACTGAGGGTGATAGACACTGGTGTGGGATACGTTAATATTATATTTCCTCAGAGAAGTTTGCCAGTGCTTACTGACAAACTGGCGACCGTGGTCGGACACAATATTTTTAGGAACACCAAAATTAGGGAAATAGTCGGTAGTTAACTTCTTTATACAGATTTTCGCGTTGGCGCGCCTTAACGGGTACAGTTTAATAAAGCGTGTGAAATTGTCGACTACCACAAAAATATAAGAGAATTGGAAGACACCTACAGGGAGGGGACCATAGAAATCGACGAGTAACTTCTCAAGGGGTTTGGTGGAGAGTATGGACTGCATTGGACCGGCTATTTGGGTGGTTTTCGGTTTGCATTTTTGACATATGTCACATGCTTGCACGATAAACCGAACAGTTTTATTGAAAGATGGGAAATAACAAATATTCCTCAACGCTTGAGCAGTCTTGAGTGGGCCAATGTGGGCATAATAATCATGAAAAAATGTTACAACTTGTTGTACTAAATGGCTAGGTAAGTATATAGACCACTGAGGTTCGCTTTTGTACTTTTGAATGAATAACGTCTCGTTCTTGATAATATAATAGTCGTGCCACACGGGTACCGGATTGGCTTTTAATAGTGACGTTATCTTGACTAGTTTTGGGTCTTTCTGTTGTTCATATGAAATGTTTTTGAAAAGGGTCTCAATATCTGGGGGAATTGGTGGAGGTAAGGTATAGTGTAGTATAACTGGGGTATCTCTCGGGGGTTGCTCATCTCTACCGAGTGGATGGCGTGAGAGAGTATCTATGGTGTTGTCTTTTCCAGCACAATAATAAATTTTCAAATCGAATTCTTGCAAAGCAAGGGTCCACCGTGTGAGGCGACTGTTTTTCAGTTTGCATGAGAATAAAAATGTCAGGGCCTTATGATCTGTATATAAGTTGATGGGATACCCAAGAATATATATTTTAAACTTCTGGCAAGCGAATAAGATACCGAGAAGTTCGAGTTCAGTCACGGTGTAGTTTCTTTCGGCACCACACAGTGACCGACTGGCGAATGAGAGGGTGTTTCTTTGACCATTTTTATCAATTTGGAATAATTCAGCACCAAGTCCGATGTAGGACGCGTCGGTCTGAATGCAAAAGGGTATATTGAAGTTGGGATGAGTAAGTGAGATCTGAAGAGAAAAGGCAGTTTTAATTTTTTGGAAATCAATCTTATTTTGTGCTGTAAAAGTCCAGGGGGTATCTTTTTGTATTAAATGAGAAAGAGGGTGTAAAAGTGACGAATGATTTTGAGAGAATTTACGATAAAAATTACAGAACCCGAAGAATGACTGAAGGTCTTTTTTATTGCGAGGTTCAGGAAAGTTTTGGAGAGCTTTGACCTTGTCAGGGTCCATTACCATACCTTGAGGAGATATGAAATGACCTAAGAATTTAATTTGTTGTTTATTGAAATGACATTTTTTAAGTTTGAGAGTTAAACCTGCTAATGATATTTTGTGGAAAATCCACTCTAAGGTAATAATATGGTTTTCAAAAGATGAAGATGATAATAAAATGTCATCAACATAGGTATGAATATCATTTGGGAATGGACATTGTTGAGAATAATTGTTCAGTGCGGCTTCGAGGCCTTTCCCAAACGCAGCATTTGAAATATTTAAACCAAAGGGGACAACACAAAATTGATATGAACGCCCATCATATAAAAAGCTAGTATATTGTCGTACCTCGGGGTCTAACGGGATTTGCCAATAACCAGAGGAAAAATCTAGCGAGGAGAAAAAACATTTATCATTGAACTTTGCTAGTATATCGTCTATGGGAGGGGACGCATCTCGTGTGGGTAATATAATAGTGTTTAGCTTACGTGCATCAAGACATAATCGTATAGAGCCGTCGGTTTTAATAACAGTAACTAACGGGTTGTTATACGGTGAATCTGATCGCTCGATCACCCCCCACTGAATCATTTTATCTATTTCTTTCTGCACAGCAGGACGACGAGAAAACGGGACGGGATACGGTTTTATTTTGTATGGTTCGTGAGGTTTTACATTAAATTTATAAGAGAAAAAGTGATGAAGGCCGGGTCTATCTTGAAATATAGGTTGATATTTTTGTATTAAAGAAGTCATTAAATTTTGTTGATGAGTAGTGAGTGGTATATCATTGAGAGCTATATTATGTTCTGTCGCGAAGGGGAGAGATTCATATACACTATTTGAAAGGTGTTCGTGCATATACGGAGAACCCTCAGAGATATTGACAGTTTTCAACGCATTAACAAAACTGTTGGGATCATGATCTTCAATTAAACCAAAAGGTATTTTGTCCTGGACAGTGATAATAGAGATTTCTTTTTTGTTATAATCTATGGTCACACCATTCTCTAACAACCAGTCAGTTCCTAGGATAAGAGGAGTTGAAAGCTGTGGGACTATGAGAAAGATGCCATGGGTTTCATAATTTTTTATTGAGAAGGTGAGATATATTTGAGTTTTAATTTTAACGGTTTTGTTACTGAGTGCTGTAGTGAGTAGTATATTTGTGAGTGGAAACAGGGGTATCTTGTGTTGTTTGGGATTGATATTTAAAATTTGGAATAGGTCTTCTGAGATTGCCGATACAGATGCACCGGAATCCAGAAGAGCTGTTTGTTCATTATTAAAGAGGCTAATTGTAATTTCGGGACGATAATTTGGGGGGGGAACTACAATTTCCTGATTGAGATCTAATGGATGAGTAAGTATGGATATTTGAGGATTTTGAGTGGGGGACACAGGACACATCCTCACGGGTCTGGTCAGAACTAGTTTTCCGTAGGCGGTGTTACCTGGTCGGGTTGTTGAGACGGAGCTTGATTCGGAGGTTGATGATATTGGGGCCTTTGGTAATTGTTTTGACGAGAAGAGTAATTATTTGGACGAGAAGAGTAATTATTTTGACGAGAAGGGCCTGAAGAGTTGTTGTATGAATTCGGTTGTTGAGAATGAGAATTTGAATTGTTATGATTGTGAGTATTCGGAGTAGTTGAGGGGCCATTTGAACGTTGAAGATATGTCAGTTCTTTGACTAAGTCGTTCGTTGTGAGAATCCTGAGACCTCGGAGAGCAAGTGAGAGATGGTAAGAAAAGTGGGATATAATTTGGTCAACCATTTCCACTTGTTCTATCGGGGGCTGCAGATGTCGGGCACGGTTTATCCAGTCCATGGCATGTTCAGACAGAGTGGAGGGATCTTCATGATGATAGGGACGATACAACTCATTTCGAATCTGCCGTTGAAGGCTGGGAGACCAGAAATAGTCACGGAACAATGTAACAAACTCAGTATATATTAGAGGGGGAGGTAACAGGGTAGTATACCACAATAACGCCTTCCCGGTGAAGTTATCACTGACAAAATTAATCTTAACCTGATCAGGGGCGTTGTGTATTAAGAAGTAGTGATCAACTTTGTCCAAAAAGTCTGCAGGGTGTACCGGTGTGAGTTGCCCGTTATATTTCGGTATCCGGTTGGGATCCATGGTGATACTAGAGAGTTGAGAGACATTATTTGAAAGGTTGCTGTTGTTATGGTAGAGGGACTGATTGTCTCGAGAATTATTAACGGCTGAAATAGAGTGTGAGGGAATCATATTATTAGAGATAGGGGCTTGAGATAAAACTGTTGATGATAGAATATTTGAACGGGAAGCGTGTGAAATAGATATTGGGGGAAGCTGAGAAGCAGCCTGTGTTGTACGTGGGGGTGGGATTGGAGTTGGAGAAGTGAAAGAGATATTTTTAATTTTATTCTCGACTGCAGCAAGTCGAGCAGACTGGCCTTCCACGAAACAAACACGACCAGTGAGAGATTGGATTTGTGCATTTATCTGTTGTTGAACACTATTAGTATGTTGCATGCTATCCTGGAGTGTGGTATTATGGCAACTACCATTACTAGTTTGGACATCAGCGATATGACTTTGTAGGGTGACAAAATCCTCATGAAACTCATTCTGGACTCGGGTTAACTGCTGGGTGATGCCTATTTCAACCTCCCCTACCCGAATGGATAGTTCCTGGAACTTCTCGTTATACTCACCGAGCCGATGGTTGAGGGACTCAAATTGTTGTTGGAAAACTGTATTGATATCATTGATTTGTTTTTGGAGGGAGTCTACAGTGGGGGATTCTATGTTAATAAGGGGTTGATTTGTATCTCCGTTGGGGGTACCCATAGTAGTATCTAAATTAGGAACAGAGAGAACTGGAGAGTGAACGTAGTTTGATGGATCGAACCTATCAGGTGGGTTTGTGTGGCGTTGACCGGCGCCGTACATGGGACGTAGACCAGTTGATAATAAACTAAAGTACACACTAAGAGTGTATAAACGACTTAAGAAAAAAAATCTTAAATCGGTATGTAATTAAGAAGTATTCAATATAAGAGAATTGAGATTTCTTGGAATAAAAGTAAAAATTAATTTAAGCAAAAAGCTAATAAATAGTATGGTAAAATTCAATAAAAAAACTGTATAAATAAATAAGCTAAGGCTTCTGAATAATAATAATAATTGTTTATGATAATGTAATATAATAATAAGGCCTTAGGTGAACCAAAAGAACCGGTTACTGCTGCCAACATCAGCTCTAACGACCATTGTGTAACGATAACGAATAGTAATGGGAAAACCTACCTAACATTCAGGGAATATAATAATTATAGCAGAGATGATAACAATCCACTTTAATATTTAATCTGAATAAGTAATGCACTGAATAATAATCTATATATATAGGGGGAAAAAAAAATTTCCTTGCAAGAGACTTATAATAAATAATTTAACGTTGACTATCAGTCTAAATAAATAATAATAATTTTTCTTTAAATAATAAAATATAACTCACTAACATAAATATTAAGTTACAGTGACTAGACTTTAAATAATTTAAATAATTCAACATTAATTTTTAATAACAACAATCTTTTAATTAATTAGGCATTACTCATTCGAATAATTAACAATAATATAGCATTCTACCTACCAAGGCAAAGAAAAACAAAAGTCATAAGGAATGTACCGTTAATTTATAATAATTCTAACACTGACATGGGACCTCATGGCACAACATAATATAAAAAGAATAACTGTCCGCAGACCTAAGTTCCTACTTAACACAATAATATAATAATCCTCAGATTTACCTAAAAAGGCATAATAATAACTCAAGTTACCCTAAACGGTGTAATGATAATAATATAATTTAACACTTAACACACTAACAATAAATGACTCTTATAGAGCATAAAAATTCAAATTACCTCTCAGGGCATAATAATAATAAAAATTCAAATTACCACTTACAGCATAAAAAGAAGAATTTTAACATACCATACAAGGCATAATAATATAATTGATTGACCATGTGGTCCTATGAAAAAGAAAAAACATATTTTTATCGCAGCGCACCTATAACAATCTAACCTGACAATGTTATGCAACGGGTTGAACTTGGGGCCTATGGTACCCTACCAGGGAGGGCTTAAAAGGAAACATATGTATTATGCATACCATAGGGAGATGATGATAATTGCAGGGTTCAGCTGTCTCCACACCGTAACTGCCAGAACAAACTGCCACCGCTGAACGAAGCCGACGCACCAACCAACAAGCACCGACAGGAACAATTTCTGTAAATAATTACTGGATATAAATGTGTTCATGGGTGGGACATAAAAAATATTAATAATAATATGACAATTACCTTGGTAGTATAATACAATTTTCTCCTCAGAGTAAAAAATTTGTTTTTGACAATATATTTTTTTTTTTTTTTAAATACCAAGAAGATAATTTAATGTGGCTTTTATTAAGTTAATATAATAATAAGTGATCTCTTGCAAGAGAATAATATTGAAGCTCACATTGTGAATAATAATAAAAATAAAAAAATAGAGATTTTGGGTATAATAATATTTAAGGAATTATGGGAAATAATTTTTTACCCTGCCATGTGTAATGCCACAATTAAAATAATTCACATGTTACACTACTAAACAATGTGCCATAAAAAAAAAATAATAATGAGGTAAATCTCCCCGGAGCCTCCATGTGTGAGAGTACGGAGCTTTTTTAGGGCTACGCAAACCACCCACAACTTGAGGGGAACATTCAAGTTGTGACCTACGAGCCGCGCCGCGCGACAAGCCTAGGATTGTTGTGGAGGAACTCGTAGGTTTTAACACCATATGGGGTAATGAAACGCCATTTAAATAATGAAAAACTGAAATTTAAGGTAACAAGAATAATACTAATTTGTATTAAACAATAAACATGACAATAATATAATAAGATGTGGCTCCCGCACACAATACTACAATGGTTGAATAATTTTGACATACATTTTTTAATAATAATTGTTTTGACACATGGCAGTTATAAATGAGAGGGACATGGGGGGGGGAAATGTTACATTGATACGTTACAGGTCTTGAGATGTGGTCCTTTTGACAGCGGGACGGCTGGGCTGAGTAGCCACCAACACACACGCGGTTGGCATCAACCGTCTTGCTGTCACAAACGAGAGTTGGCAGTTGACCGGATATCTGGCCACCAGTAGGCCTGTAGCGGATCTTAGCCCATCATTTGTTTGGTACGGCCTCGAGAATAATAAGATTGATGCGAAGTTGACGAGAGTCGGAAGTGGTTGAGTCGAGAGACGTGATTGGCAAAAACGTTATGTCGGCTCAGAGGTCTCGGGAAAAATGCAACGAGACGATGGTCGGTGGTGTCCAGCCGCTGGTTGTAGACGTCGTCTTGTGAGAGTGGGACAGGTCAGTATTGCATGATCAGGGGTATTAACAATTATAATATGGATACAGGTTGCACTGTCGGTACCGCTAATGGCACGTCTTCCTCGAACGACGGGGCCATCCGACCGGCAGCCGTTGTGTTCACAACTGAACCTTTGTGTAGAGAGGGGGGGAAGTAGTATGTGGAGACATAACTTTGCAGATTAGACTGTTCATCGAGCGCGCAATAGTTATGATAATAATAAGGTGGTTTTAATAATAATAATAACAATGATTTATAATAACAATAATAATAATAATTGTGCACGAAAAACTGGTGACGTTACAACATATCAATGGTATTAAAAAAAAAATTCACCTTTAATAAATTCCAAATTAATCATATCACATTATCACAATATCCATTAGGTACTTATAACACGTTATACATCAACATCAATAACAAACCCTGATACTATCATAGATATATAATAGTACACTTTAGAAGTTTCAAGTAGGTACCAACGAATAAATATTATATAATCACAACAAAATAACTAGGTTTTTAACATGTAATTTCGTCCAAATTTGAACATAAAATGACTATAAAAATAAACTGTGATTGTATATTTTTTAGATTTTTCGGTAAGATAATTAACTACTTACGTGGAATCTTGTTTTAAATTTTCAATCCTTAGCTATAAAAACTGAACATTTTATAACTTATTAATTACGATAATTAATAAATTTCGAGATTTTGAAAAATTCTGTCAAAATTCGATGTTTAAATGCTTATAAAAAAAAATTGTGCCTATGTATTTTTAATATTTTTCAACTGATATTGTAACAATATATCAGGAGCCTTGTATTAAATTTTTACACTTTTTGGCCCAACAGATAAAACTTTATTGATATTCAAAGAAAAAAAAACTAAAAAAATTTAAAAATGAAAATATCCGTAAACAGCTCAAAAAGAGTCAAAATATTTTCAAAATTGTATGGTGTATAGGAAATGCTTATACAAACATTCAGGGAAATTTTCATGTATCTATAGTTATTCGTTTATGAATAACAATAAAATAAGGAAATCGCTACATGAGAAATCGAGTGAACATCCAATGTTGTAAAAATTTGAATTTCAAACGCTCATAAAAATTTAATTTGACTGTCCGGTAGAGATTTTTTTATTGATAAAGGTAGACAAACTTATGAGTAATCTTGTATTACATTTTCAAATCTTGGATTTAAAAAGAAAAATTTTTACGAATTCTTAACTCAAAATAATTTGCTAATTTTCGTGATTTGTCAATTTTTGAACTTTAAATGCTTATAAAAAAAAACTGTGACTAACGATTTTTAATATTTTTCATCTGCCTTTGAAACAATATAGTAGGAACCTTGTATTAAATTTTCAAGTATTTCTACTCAACAAATAAAATTTTATTGATATTTCTAGAAAAAAAACTAAAAAAAAATGAAAAATGAAAATGTCCCTAAACTGTTCAAAATAAATCAAAATATTTTGAAAATGTTATCGTGTATATAAGATGCAAATATAAACAACCAGTGAAAATTGCATGTATCTACGGTCATTTGTTTTAAAGTTACACCAAAAACCAAATTCGATTTTGTCAAAAACCTATTTTGCGTAAAAATTCCCGTTTTTCCTTCATTTTTATGTTGTTTTTTCCCGGCGCTTGTGAAAACTATTGGGAATTTTAAATTTTGACCTCCCCAATGCACCAACGATATTCACTCTCCAATCGAACAAGATACTGAAGTCGAAAATCGAAACATTATTTCGACTACTTATCGTGTACACAGACACAAAAAAAAAAACACACATCATTGTAAAATCAATACATTCATCGTTTCACTTAGAATTTAAAATTTTTATGAATTTCTAACTCGAAATAATTTGCAAATTTTGGTCATTTTGTAGTATTTTGTTAATATTTGGAATTTAAATGCTTATAACAAAAAACTGTGAGTAAGGATTTTTAATATTTTTCATCTGTCTTTGAAACAATATATTAGGAGCCTTCTATTAAATGTTTAAACTTTTATACCCAACAAATAAAATTTTATTGATACTTATAGAAAAAAAAACTAAAAAAAATGGAAACTAAAAATGTCCGTAAAAAGCTCAAAATAACTCAAAATATTTAGAAAATTTTATCATGTATAGAAAATGGAAATATAAATAACCAGTGAAAATTTCATATATCTACGGTCATTTGTTTTAAAGTTACACCAAAAACCAAAATCAATTTTCTCGAAAACAGAATTTGCGTAAAAATTCCCGGTTTTCCTTAATTTTTCTTTTGTTTTTCACGGCGCTTTTGAAAACTACTATGAAATTTTTGCTTTTGACCCCCTTCCCCCAAAGTACCAACTAGATTCACTTTCCTATCAGAAAATATATTGTTGAAGAAAATCCAAGCATTTTTACTGTCCTAAAAGATGATGACAGACAAAAAAAAAAAAAAAAAATGAATTCGTGAATTCGTAAACAGTTGTCAAAATTTGTAATGAAAAGAAAAATTCCGAACCAATAAACCACGATAGTTTATAAATGATTGGTGAAATACTGAAATAAACTGAGGGTGCTAAGCACCCCCAAGCACCCCCCTATGTGCGCCTATGCACTCACATTGTTCTACAACCTTTTTAGACAAATATGAAAAATCTTGAAGTCCTCAAACCTAGTAATATAACTTAGGGCCGTTCTTACAATGTCTGATAAAGTGTTGGTTAATGCTAACCGACTGATACAGATTTAAGGTACAGAATAAAGAACCACGAAAAAAAAAACCAAAATTATAATATTATAACCAATATTTTTGCGATATATATTTTTCCTTTATTACTTACTGTTACTTAATAATAATAATAA